>JAGFMF010011600.1:80285-94281 GCA_019455555.1 Galemys pyrenaicus | reverse complement strand
TATCCCTAAAGTTAGAGACTTAACTCACCAGGTCTGGAGCGCTTCCTCGGTTGTCTGTATCGCTGCAATTCTCCCCACTAGGCTGTTTATAAGCTTTCTTTTCGGTGTTGGGCTTCTGGGTTTGTCTTGTAGTTCCTGGTTCGCAGAGTTAGTAGATGGGGGGAGGGGAAAAGGAGAAGGGGCTGGGGCAGGATGTTTAAACGGCTTTTCTCCTTTTTTTAGTCTCTTCTGTGTGTCCTTCTTCTCTGGGTAGGTTGAAAATATAGTCCAATTTATCCTCAGTGTTACAGTTCCTACTGGGGCCTGCTGTATTTTTCCCTTTTTCCTGTATCTTCCAGGAGCTTTCTAGCCTATTGTCTCTCCGTCGCCATCTTTTTCCCCCCACCCAAATTTACTTATTTTTAAGTGTACAATTTAATGAGTTTTGGCAATACCATGCATCTATGAAACACTAGCACAATTAAAATTTAGAACATTTCCATGACACTGAAAACTTCCTTTGTGCCTTCTGCAATCAGTCTCCTCCTGAGTCCTCCAGCTTGAGGCAACCATTAATCTGTTTTTTGTCACTATACTTCTAGGATTTCATGTAAATTTAGCCATACAGTATGTAATCTTTTGTGTTTGATTTCCTTCTATTAGCATAATGGTGTTGCATATTTTACACAAGTTATGATACCATTTGCTATTAATGAAGATTACTTAGTTTTCCCTTATTCATCTGCCAACCAAGAATTTGGTCTTTGCCATCTCAGGAGATTTAATTATCTCTCAGACTTGTGGTTTCAGTATTTTTGTGGCAGAGAATTGGGAGAAGGGAAAGTGGAAGATAGAATTATAGAGGCAGGAGAAAAACAGGAGGACACAGTCAGAGAAGCTACGATGATCCACTTTAGTGGCTTATTTCTATCATCAGCATCAACTGGGAACTTGCTAGAAATGTAAATTCTTGGGTCACATACCAGACTTTCAGAACCAGAAACTGACTTAGGAATTGAGTGAGGAATCTTGCATTCTCTGTGTTAACAAGTCCTCCAGCTGATTCTGACACACATCAAATACCGAGAAAGGAAAAGACAAGGCATGCTGTTGTGGAAAAGAGTTCCCGAGAGAGGCCCAGGTACAACTGTAGTATATGAAAGAACTAAAGATTTAATTCTGAATTTCTGTGATTAGGCAGTAAGATCTCTTTCTGTTTTCTAAGACACAGATGTAAAGGTTTTGAATCATTTTCAAATTGGTGTTGGTAGAGGGATGTGTGTGTATGTTTAAAAACACTTTTCTGAGACTGGGTGCATGAGAACTGAATTTGTGAGGTATACAAGTGGGAAAATGGCAGTATTGAGTAATGAGACTGTAGAGCAATTAATTCAGGCTAGACTTGTCTTTTAAACTTAGATCCAGAACAATAACAATAATAATAACAAGAAAGAAACAAAAACCAAAAATGAAAAGACAAAAAGACAAACTGGAGACACTTGGTGGGGAGGGAAGAGGGGAAGGGTGGAGGGCAGACGGGAACATGGGGGACTGAGGTGATGGTGCACTGGTGTTACGGTGATGGGGAATACATGGGGATTACAATTAAAAAAATTTATAAAAAAAAATAAACTTAGATTCAGTATTTTTTCATAGTATTTATATACTTTTCCAGGCTCTAAAGATATCATGAAGAAGAGAAGAAAAACTTTGCAAGGCTCTGGTATTAAGGAGGAAGGTGATGGAACTTTTGAATGAATGGCTTGAGCATGTGGCATATAAGCCTTGGTTTCATATCACTGGGCAGAGGGGTGGATGGAGAGGCAGAGAATGAAAAGCAAGCAAGACAAATTCTGTTAATATAAGTTGTTTACTAAAATAGTAGCTAGAGTGCTGAATGGGGGGGGGGTTAGTTTGCATAATGGCAAGCCGATGTTGCATGGATTTTATTTTAATCCTTAATTAAAAAACCCCGTGTGATCTTGGCACCATGTCAAAGATCAGTTGGGTTTATTTCAAGATTACATAATAGGGGAAGGATAGTTTCGAACAAATGGTTTAGGAAAAACTTGATATTTACAAAAAATAAAATTGGACTCATACCATATCCAAAAATTTAACTGAAAATAAATATATTACACTTAGACAGTAGAGCTGAATCTGTAAAATTTCTAGAAGAAAACGGGAAAGCTTTATGATACTGAGCTTAGCAAGGAATCTTGGCTATGACACAAAAGCAAAAATTGACACGTGGAACGATATCAAACTGCTACCAGTCTCCAGGTATTTGAAAAAAAATGCATCATTGTCACTAATCATCAGGGAAATGCAAATGAAAACCACAAAAAGATCTCTTCTAACATCTTTCAGAATGACTATTTTCAAGAAAACAAAAGACAACCAGTGGTGGTATGGATGTGAAAATTGGAACCCTTGCACACTGTTGATGGGAATGTAAAATGGGGCAGCCATGATGGAAAACACTATGGCAACTGTGGAAAAAATTAAAAATAGAGCTATTGTATGTTCCAGTAATCCCACTTCTGAGATATTTATCCAAGAGATTAAAATCAGAATTTCAAGGCGATATGGGCACTCCTATGTTCATTGCAGCATTATTCACAATAACCAAGATATAGGAACAACCTAAATTATCCATCAACCAATGAATGAAAAGGAAAACATCGTACCTACATACAATGAACACATTCAGTCTTAAGAAGAAAGGAAGTCCTGCTGCTACATGCAATCTCCTGTAGGTAACAACATGGAATTGTGCACTTACAAATTTAAGAGGTAAATCTCTTATTAAGTGTTCCCATCACAACAAAAAGTTATAAAAATTAAAAACTCCAACAAAGAAAGGGAGAACACGGATGAACCTTGAAAAGTAAAATGTAACAGAAGGACAAATGCTTATGTGAACTATCTAAAATATTCAAACTCAGAAACAGTAGGATGGAAGTTTCCAGGGGCTGAGGAGAGGGCAAAATGGGAAGATGTTAGTCGATGTATTGAGTTTCAGTTTTGCAAGATAAAGAAGTTCTGGAAATCTCCTGTATTACCATCAATCTATACTTAACAACATGGAATTGTGCACTTAGAAACTTAAGGGGGTTAAAAAAAAAAAAAAGAAACTTAAGAGGGTAAAGCTCATGTTATATGTTCATATCCCAATAAGATCTAAAGAATTAAAAACCTAACAAAGGAAGAAAAATAAGACCAATACAAAGAATGAAAACTCAGTTACTGTGTGTTAAAGCCATTGAAAGGGAATGCAGGGTATAGACACACAAGTCAGCTTCTTCAAGATTAATTGAAGCAGGCATGTTGCTGTCACTTTTAATTGCAACAGGAGTATAGAATAGTTTTCAAGCAGTTTGTTCACTAAAACTTTTAGTGCTTTAGCTTTTTTTCTCCCAGAGCAGTTTGTGGAAATAGGAGCTTGGTCTTGCCTTTTTATATTTCTGGTAAATTTCCATTTTTAGTTTTCTAAGTTCAGTTTTCATTTCTCAGTCTTTATATCTCATAAGAAACCATAACAACAGACTATTTTAAACTTATGTATCTTTCCAAAAAGTGCTTTGCATATCATGTATAGAATGATTTAAGTGTATATTAAGTGTATGTACTTTGTTTCAACAAAGTTTAATCTAGTCTTATCAATGACCTCTATTCCTTTTCATTCAGATCTTTTAAATATGAATGTTACTGAATTCTGGAATTTTTGAACAACTCTTTGGTTACCTTATTAATGGGACTTCTGATTTATAGGTCTTAATTACACTGCTTTTGCAATATACCTTTGCATTTTTAAGTTAAAAGAAAATATAAAATATCACTAATCTTTCTTTCTCTTTACATAAGGCAGTTGCCAATTCTTTATTATTCACTTTACCTGTCCTTGGACCTTTAAAAGAGCTATGGATAATGGGACATTAATTGATGTATTTCCCTAGCTGCTTTAGTGCAAATTTTACTAGTTATCTCTGTGACTTAAGAAGTGACTGCAGAGAAAAATGTTGCCTCTATTTTGTAGTACTGATGGCCTGTCCAATGAAATTTGCTGCTAAAACTGTTCAGTGTCTAATCTGGGGATAAAACCACAAATTAGTTAGAAAAGCTTGTAAAAATAGATTAGATTGCAATCTGAAAGCCCACACAGTCAAGCTAAGCAAAGAAATATTAATGGTATACTAATGTGTTATCTGACATTTCTTTTGGTCTCAAAGTTGAGCAATGAAAACACAATCCTTCTGAGCTACAGAGAAGCGTGTAGTAAATTTCAAAATATGAAGACATGTGGTCTTTTTATTACCATTATATCATTATCTTGCATTAATAGTGGTAATTAGTCTGAGCCAGACTATCATCTAATATTGAAATATATGAAACTAATTAGACCTGAGATACGTTACTAGAACGAGGCTGGGAGACTGAAAATTTAATACAAATGAGGCCTTCTGAAATGATGAGCACAAGTCATAATAATATTTCTGGAAAAAGCCGAAAACAATACTGAACAGAGAATGAAATCAATCAATCAAGTGGATGGAAATGCTACTTTTTCTATATGCAGACGAGGTCACACATTTTTACAGGCGGGGTAAGAGTAATGAGGAAGAATACAAAGACAGGGGATTGGAAGAGCTGGAGATGCTGGTGAGTTTTTTGTTTTAAAGATTTATTCATTTATGCATACAAGAGCTGGGGTGCAGGCCAGAGTTGCAGGAGGTGAGAGGATTCACCAGAGACAGAGTGGGGAGCAGAACAGGTGGATCTACTGAAATACACTGCTGAGGGGAGCACCGGGCGAGGCAGGAGAGGTCTGCTGTGGCATGTGGGTCAGCAACTTGGCTGGGGATCGATTTCATGCTGCAGTGGTTGCTGATAGCTTCATAGTGCTATGCCTTAACCCCTGGCACTGCCAGGAGGGTCCAATAATAGCTATTTATTAAATATGGATGGTGTATCCAAATGTCATAATGGTAGATAATCACTAATGACATTTTGAAACATTTTTTATAGAAAAGAATATAGTCTCAATGTATTGTTCAGAGTAATAAGTAGTTTACAATGCTTCATATGTAGAAATATGATTCTTAGTGATCAATTTGCACAGGAATATATGCTGTATACATGATTAAAATTACAATAAAGTATTATTAATGGTGAATATTTATGGATAGTGATACTTAATAATTTCTATTTTCATCTTGCATTTCTTTATATTTTTTTATGTTTCCAAGGAGTAGTATTTAGGAAAGAAAGGGTCAGCAGCTGTGCATTTATTCTCATTTTATGGAGGGCAGTCTGGGGAAAAAAAGAGATGGATGGTCAAGGCCTTTACGAATATGTTAATGATAAACTTGGCAAACAGAAATATGACTACTAGTAATACCAATCTTGGCAAACAGAAATATGACTACTAGTCATACCAATCTATTGTAAAACTTGCAGTTCCATCTCAGATAAAGGACTCAGTCAATGGGTTGGCTGTGGAACACTGGTCTTAGTGAGAAGTGCCTGCCTTCAGCCAGAGGGGTTCACTTTACAGCCCTGAGGAATCAGTCATTTGGAGCTAGGAGCTGGGTAATAAAATGGTTTGTTGGTTTCTGGGGTTATGGTATCTTGGATTGATACCTGGGTACAAAATCAACTAGCTATAAACTTTGAAATTTCAACACAGTGCATTGAATTCATTTGAAAATTCATTTTCAAGCATAAGCTTACTTTTTTTGTAAATTAGAGATAATTGTATCCCTTTCCTTATTCAGGGGTTGTGGAATAATTCAGAAGCTAGCAGTATGCCAGGGCCAGAGGAGGTCTTGCTATTACTTTTCTTAAAACAAATTCAATATTTCCTAAACTGCTTAACTAATTACATTCTTGCTTTCACTGAGATAGTCTTCATAAAATCTTTTAAGTCCTTCCATGTTCCTCTAGACCTGCAAGTTAGAATATCAGTGAAAAAAACAAACCAAAACAAACTTCTTTGTAGCATTTTGAAGAGTAAAGCAAATAGAAGGAAAGTCATTTGTGTTGATTGGATTTGAAAGAATGTGGCCCCAGAGAAGTTTAGACCCTGCACTGAGATGGTATTACGGAATTTGAATATTTACTTACTTTACTTAGCTAATCATCATTTTGCCATCTTTCCTGTAATATCAAGAAACTTACTGAGCTCCCCATGAGCTATTCATATAGCCTAGCTAGGCAAGTAACTGTTGTCAAGGAAAACTGCTTTATTTCCCTCTTAGCTCCATGACTTTATTTAATACTTGCTTGTCAAAGCTGATGGAACTCCACTGCCTTGATTTCTGTCTGCTAGCTTAAGACTGACACTTTCCATTTCTACAAATCCTTTGGTAGTAATAGAAATAAGAACTCTTTATGATTTCCACTTAAATCGTTTCCTTCTTATCCTCTGGAGATGCTCATCTTTAACTAGTTAATAGAATAAGGCAAACACAATTCTCAGGTGTGCTCAGGACAGAGGACAGTGAAGTTGGACATAGGGCAGTGACGCTGGCCAGTTGATATGGTCCAGGTTTTCCTGACATATGCACAATCACCATTTTTTCCCACCAGAGCCCTGTGCTTAACGGCAGCCAGGAGCCTTGACTGCATTCTGTGTGGATGTCACGGAACTCTGAACATTCAACAGTAATGACTCTGAAGTCACATTTCTTTTCAATGGATTCATCTCCTGAAATTCATCTTTCTAATTTCTGCTATTCTGAATCTCAGCAGAGTTATGATGAGTTTAAGTGTTCATCAATTAATGTCAAAACTCAATGCAACACCTTCAGAACTGCCTTTGACAACCACTAGAATACAAAATGAATTCACTAATGATGAGTTCCTGAGCAGAAAGAATCTTAGGATTTTGTGATGATGGGACATTTAGGCTCAGTTCATAAAATATGCATGGGTTTTTAAAATGGGGATTTTAAAAAATGTGAGCACAGAGTAAAATGAGGGCATAAAGAACAGTGATACTAGGACCCTGGAACTACTTCTTCCCCTCAAATTTAGAACTTTTCTTTTCTTTTGGTTAACTACAAGTTACCCTGGTATTGGTTAGCAAAACTCAGAGACTTCTCTGAAACCTTAACTCTCCCTGAAGTTATATTTTAGTACTATTTATTGTTATGATAGAAAATATGGGCATTGCTACTATTTATAAATGCTTCAAATCAGTTCTGTATGGATGACTTCCAATGGACTCTGCTTACTTTCACCTAGGGACAGAACAATAGTGTAATAGTGTGTATGTATTCTTTTTTTTTTTAAAGATTTATTTATTTATGCATACAAGAGCTGGGGTACAGGTACAGTAGCGGAGGTGAGAGGATTCACCAGGGACAGAGTGGGGAGCAGAACAGGCAGATTGACTGAAATATACTGCTGAAAGTTGCAGCGGGCAAGGCAGGGGAGGTCTGCTGCGCCATGTGGGTCCCCTCCCTGGCCAGGGATGTAACTCGTGCTTCTGTGCCACAGATGCTTCACAGTGTGGCGCTCAACCCGCTGCGCCACCAGGGAGGCCCGTGTGCAAGTATTCTTGTGCAAATTATCATATGCTCTATTCCTGCTTTATTACACCATATCATAAACATATAGGGCCTTGCAATTACCAATTTGTACCCAACTCACTCATGGGAAGTTTCCAGCGCTCCTATATTGAGAGTTTATGGTCTGATTCCAGGCAAGACTGCACAACTCTTTGTCTCTTGGATGACTGGCTCATGGACAATGACACAATCTTATTTTTTTGTATGAAAGATTTTAACTTTTTATTTTGATATACAGTTGCATGCATTATTGTTACAGAGTCTGCATATGTGTAGTCAGTAAAGTTATAAAAATGATTTTTCCAATAAGTTCCCCAAATGGCAGTATGTATACATCTTTGCCAACAGTATCTACAGAATCAGTCACTTCACTATGTCCAGTTAACTCAGTGGGACTGCTGAGTGAGTACAGTGTGTAATAAGAAGCCCTCAGGGGCTTCCCTGGTGGCGCAGTGATTTGAGCACCGCACTTGAAGCATCTGCAGCATAGCAGCAGAGTTCCATCCCTGGCCAGGGAGGGGACCCACATGGCACAGCAGACCTCTTCTGTCTCCCCTGTTGCTCCCCTCAGCAGTGTATTTCAGTCAATCTGCCTGCTTTGCTCTTCAGTCTGTCTGTCTCTGGTGAATCCTCCCAAGACTTTGGCCTGTACCTTAGCTCTTGTATGCAGAAATAAATAAATGTGGAAAAAAAAAAAAGGGAGCCCTTGGGATCTGACCTCAGCCTGTCTTTATAGTCTCCTCTCACCATGAGTCCTACTTCTAGATGCTTCTAGATGTTAAGATCAGTGTCAGCATCTGAGCAATCTGTGCTTTTTCTTTCATACTTAAAAATCTTTATACTCAATGTTTTCTCTGCCTGGAGTGTCCTTTATCTCCTTGCCACCTTGAAAGAATCCTTCTCGGTGTCAGGCAAAGTCAAGTTATTTCTCTGTGCTTTTGTGGCACTTAATTCTCTTATGCTTTTATCACATTTTGTTGAAGTTGTTTCTACATCTGACTCATATCACTTTATCCTCATCACTTGGGAATGAAATAAGTGAATGAACCCATGAATGAGAACTGGCATGATACATTATTTGCCTTCCCCTCCCATTTGATTTTTGATCTCACCATGGCAAATTGGGGACTCAGGGTACAAATTCAAATTCCCAGTCCTATGTAGGGAACTTAGAGTTTCAAAGATTATTTCAGGTCTCCTAATAACAGCAGAATCTCCTTACTATGTCAGATATAGTAAGTAACTATTCCAGTTTCAGGTCTTAAGTGAGATTTGGTATACAATTTGATTTTGGATTAAGCTGAAGATTCTCTTGCTCTTGTCTCTCCTTTTCCCTCCCTAATAACAAATGACTAAAACATCTCTACCTTCAGGCAAATTTCACAGACTGGTATATGTACTCATTTCCCAAAGTGTGTTGCATGTCCCATGAGACGCTTTGTAAGTAAGAAACTAACTCTGCAGACTATGCCTTACTATTCCAGGCTACTCCATTTTAGGTCTCCCAGGAAGCAGATACCAAAAATGGGTTCAGATACCCAAGAGATTTTCTAGGGAAATTCCTGAAGAATAAAGAGGATGAAGCAGGTGCAGGCAGAAAAGGAAAAGAAGAAAAAAGGATTGGGTAGGGAGAATGTCCAATCACAATGCAGGACTGACAAAATTTCAGTAAAAGCTGAGGCCACCTGACAGAGGACCCATGTGTCATAGGAATGGGCGTGCACTCGTACCCTCAGTGTGTGCTGCCAGAGAGAAAATGCAGTGGGGGAGCCAGGGGGTTGGTAACTGGGGCTGACAGTTAAGTTTGTTCCCTGCATTAGGAGATGTGAGAAGCACATTTTCATGCTATCAATGCAAGCTCTATTCTGAAGGTACTTTGCATGTGTCCTTCCACTTAACCTTGAAGACATACCTATGAATGCCATAAGTTCTATTAATTATTTCCATTTTACAGCGAATGGGAAAAAGAGATTTGCCCAGATCCTAGTGAGAGATCAAGGATTAAAAGTTAATCAGTCCGGCCCCAGAGACTGATTTTCTCTACTGATTATATTGTCTTAAAACATCTTTTGGAGCATCATAATTAACCTCCCCCAAACCCCGATTCACCATATTGCTATATTTGCTTCTTATTTCATAATGTGCAGACCCATAATCAAGACTCTGAGAAGCCCTGCAATATAGAAATCTGCTCAAATTTGTTGAGCGAGTTTGCTCAAACGATGTTTTTATAATTCATTTGCCTGTGAAACCCATACTTCAAAGTACTAGTGTTCTCTAGAACACATTTGGAAAATACACTCAGTTTTAAGTGACTGGCAGCAAATTCTTTCCAAAGAGCAGCATTCTTTGGGAGTCAGAGAAGACATGGTGAAGGCTGAGCATACAAGGTAGTGGGCAGAGATAAGTTGTCATAAAAGCAAAGGCAAAGCTTGAGACTGAACATTGCGGGGTTCAGGACTCAGTGCTACCACTTTCCGAGGGGTGGCTTGTTAGCCACTTAGCCAGTGTTTTAGCTGTCAGTTATGGTGCTGACTTCGGGTGGGGGTATTCAATTTAGGTATGCATTTATACAAAAGTGCCTATCCCAGTGCCTGGCACATGACCCCTGCTACCGAACATTAACTTACTTCCTTGGTTTTCCCTCATCAAAGTAGTAATTGCACTTAATTTATCCTTTGACTGATGGCTGGCTCTCTCAGTGACAATTGTGTGTGCCTGACCAACATGCAGCTACTCTCTACTTCAGGACATTCTCTGTGAAAATGAAGTCAGTTGGAAACAAAGCATTCTTTGAGTAGTAATGTTACAGGGCAGGGAGAGAAGCACCCCAGAATCCTCAAGCCTGCCCTCTCTGAATGGGTTCTGCCATCCGCCCCATTAAGACAAACATATAAAACCTTTAATGGAAAGGAACTCTAATACAATTAAGGTGCAATACAGAAAGGACAAAGAACATAGTTACTAAGTTAAGCATCCAAAGTTACCCATCTCTTTGAGGGTAAAAGTCCAGCCAAATAGGATTGGCCCAAAGCAGGGCCCAAAAGCCTGCCACACGTCTAAAGGACCTTTCAGTAGAGACCCCTAGAAAAGGGTCAGAAAGAGTCAGACAAATCCGGGAGGAAAAGAGCAAAATCAAACTCAAGGCGAAAGCTGCCATGGTTAACCTCCCCACGGGTCTCTCACCCACATCTGTTCCAACCAGTCCAAGACCAAAAAGCAAGCGCAGTTTCTTCACATGTCCCTCTGCTCCACATGCCTCCTCCAGGTCTCCTTGTTGCTCTCCATCCTGTTTCCTTCTTCCTCCCATCTCTGTCCTCCTCTCTGCAGAATCTTCTTTCCCTGCTCAGCTCCACCCACTTAGGGCAGAACTGGGATTCTGGAACTTCCCCCTTTCCCAGATGACCCTGTTACAGTAAAGCATGCTGTGGATTTGTGGGAATATCCAGATTTGGACTTTCTTAAAATCTAAGGAGATATTTTAACATATCCTTTGGAGGACAAGAGAGCTTGGAGAGTCAGTTGTGTCCCCCCCCAGCTTTCCTCTTACTATAAAGACAAAAGCTCAATGCCCAGGAATGAAAGGGAAGAAAGGCAAAGGGACTATTGACTCTGGAGGGAGGATGAGTAGAGAGGGGCTGCTGTATCCCTCTTATTTCCTAGAAAGGAAGCCCTGGGCAGATCCCATTGCTCACTGCCCCTGCTGCTCTTCTCCCACTTCCGCAGCTCTGTGCCTCATGGGACAGCTCCCACCAGTGAGTTCCTGGATCTGTGCAATGGATAGGGATGGGCTGTTAATAGGCTCTGAGTGTTAGGACTTTCTATACATGAGGCACATAACACTTGACATGTGATCACTTTTCCTATACTCCGCTCTCTGCCCCTTCACTGTCCCCTCAGAGGCTTCACTCACTTCTGTATCCTATACTCTCAATGGACTTCCCAGAAAGACATGTCTTCCTTTGGTCCTTCCTGTCACATATACTGGTATTGTAATGACCCTGACTGATCAAGATGTTTTATTTGTCGACTTTGTTACGACTCTGACTGATGGAAAGGCGGGGCAATTGCAATAGGTCTAATCAGACATGGGAAAGGCAAAGACAGATAATAGTCTGCCTGTGTGTAGAGGACCCTCCTAAATAAAAATTAAAAAGTGGTCCTGATAAGCCTGTGAAAAGTGGCACCCAAGTTGAGGCAAGTTGAGAGCTCCATGTCCATGGTCCTGTACCTTTTCTTTTCAATACTGTGGTGAGAACCGCTGGAGGCTTTTGCCCTGAGACGTGGCCTCCCCTCCTTCTTGTGGATGGACTGATTCTTTGATCTCTCCAGACTTGGTCCTCCCAACCTGTGTCACCAGTGCTCTGAACTTTGTCAAGAAGTTCAGTTTGCCTCTTTAATCGGATGCTTATATTATTGTAATGTGGGTCTCCAACTCCACCTTCTTCCCCCAACAAATTTATACTGTGAGTGAAAATCATATTATATTTGACTTCAATCATGAGTGAAACCTTCCTGCTTTGAGGAAGGGAGCTAGAGATTCCTAACCTTATAGAACACTTCTTCATTCAGCCATCCACATTTTTCATCTAATTTTTTGTCCCTGCTTTGGCTCCCTTCTTCATTCTGACTCCTTCTTTTTGCCCCTTTCTACTCTCTGCATGAATTATTCACATGACAGTCTCACCTTCGTTCTCTATCTAGGATTTGGCACTTTCCCTGGCTTCCTCCTATTACACATGTTCTACTATTTAGTATCTTTAGTCTTTAAGGGTTGGCCAGAGATAATATGCTCCCTGCCAGAAGACATAGGCTGATTGCTCTTGGACACATGTCAATCTGTAAGCAGTTGTTACTTTTATGTCTTTTCTGGAAAGACAGTCACCTAGTAGACCAACTGGTTGGCTACTAGAACTGTATGACCAATTCTTTCCCTCCAACCTAAAGCGATGAGGTTTTATTTTGAGTTTTGACTAAAAATGTCTCTTCCTTGATCAAAAATCTTATTTTTTTCAAACATAACAGGCTTATCTTAGTTCTTTTGCTTTGAAATTCCATTGATCTTTCAAGTTTCAACACACAGCTTGCAGCATTGGGGAGCCTTCCTCTATCTCCCCATCAGAAGGGATTACTCCTTGCCCTCTGATCTCAGGGCACCTTGTTTTGGCCTCCTGATGGCCCTCTGGGTGCTTGAGTGGCAGGTACATTTAGTGTTATTCTCCTCATTTGTTGGCTCCTCAAAGAGCTGAATCTGCAGCACCTAACTCAGCCAGGTATATTGGACAAGCTTTAGTGGCTGAGAGAAGGAATATACAAACAGACAATAGCTAGATTATCAGACTGTAAATGACAATAGAACTTGATCCACAACCTCTGCAGCAAATAGTCTGGGGAACCAAATCACATCCCCTGCAGCCATCATTCCAGAACAGTTAGAACTCGGCCAATAACTGCCAGCTTCATTCAATTTTGCTCCCACTTCCAATTCAGAGGCAACAAAACCAATCACACAGGCTGCCCCACTTACAGTCAGCCTCCTCCTTGTGTCAATAAACATTCAATCCCAACATAACCAAGGCCTCTCCTTTTATCCACTATAAAGCCTTCCCACTCCTCTGCCTGCTTTAGAGTCTCTGCCAGCTATAAGTGATGGTGACCAGTTCCCTTGCTAGATAAGCTCTGAATAGTCAGTCTCTGCTTGCTCTTCTTTTGATGGTTTTCATTCATTTCTCCATGATGTCAGAATCACCTGGAGATTCAACCTCACAGGTTCCATTCTGAAGCTATGGTGTGGGGCTTGAGATTCTGAATTTTTCATGAGTCCCCAGAAGACCTCGAGTAGCTCTGAGGTGGAGCAGGGAACTGAAGGGACACTGATTTGAAATATTAATCTGTGTTCTCCTCTTACCAAATTCCCTTTCTCCTGTCTTTCTCCAGTCACACAGGGAAATTGTCCTGGGTTTGGTATCTTAGAGGAATGATGAGGTAAGCAGGAAGGAAATACTCAGGGACTCTCTTCTTGGTTTTTGTTTCATAAAAATCCAAGTTTTTAGGGCAGCCATTCTTAACCAAGGACTATTTGTCTCCCTATAGGAAACACTTTATATTATGGTTGTCACAACTGGGGGTGTCTGGTGGGTATGTGTAGGAGGGTGCTAAACATCCTACAAGCGACAGGACAAATCCCCATCTCAAAGAATGATCTGGGCTAGAATTGTTACAGGGCAGGGAAAGGAGTGCCCCAGAACCCCCAAGCCTGCCCTCTCTGAATGAGTTCTGCCATCCGCCCCATTAAGACAAACAGATAAAACCTTTAATGGAAAGGAACTCTAATACAATTAGAGGGACAAAGAACATAGTTACTAAGTTAAGCATCCAAAGTTACCCATCTCCTTAAGGGTAAAAGTCCAGCCAAATAGGATTGGCCCAAAGCAAGGCCCAAA
>JAGFMF010011600.1:35332-80029 GCA_019455555.1 Galemys pyrenaicus | reverse complement strand
CAGCGGGCACAGCAGGAGAGGTCTGCCACGCCATGTGGGTCCCCCCCCTGGCCGGCAGCAGGGATCGAACTCGTGCTTCAGTGGCTGCGATTTGCTTCAGTGGCTGCGATTTGCTTCATAGTGCGTTGCTTAACCCACTGCGCCACCAGGGGAGGCCCCGCCTCCTCCAGGTCTTGTTGCTCTCCATCCTGTTTCCTTCTTCCTCCCTTCCTTCTGTCCTCTCTCTGCAGAATCTTCTTTCCCTGCTCAGCTCCACCCACTTAGGGCAGAACTGGGATTCTGGAACTTCCCCCTTTCCTGGGGACGACCCTGCTACAGAATGTCAGTGGTGCCAAAGTCCACATTGCTGTAAGCAGAAGTTAGAGAGTCACAGGCAGAATGTTGGAGCCTTAGGAATTCAAGGCAGAAAAACCTCCTGTCTCAAAAGATAACCTGGGTTGCAGGAACTAGAGTAAGATAAAGAAAAGAAAGCAGACGTGTGTGGGGTTATCCCCCTGTGTAGAATAGCCTGTGTCTTGTTTCTGCATAGACCTTGGGGCAGGCAGAAGGACTTGAGGGGAAAGGCTGGAGGTGAGTCAGAATCAAGACTCATATAGCCTCAGAGATGACCATGCACAACCTAAAGCTGCAGCTACCCCTTAGTGCAAAGCTGGGGAGGAGAGAGGAGGGAGGTAGGGACAGAAGAGAAGAGGGAGAGGGGGAGAGAGGAAGAGGGAGAGGGAAGGAGAGAGACAGAGAGACCCCCTCCTAGCAAGGGAGCTAGGAGGACCAGGGGAGAGGGAATAGGGACAGACACCTTAGGGATAAAAGGTGAACAGCTAACCAAAGCCAGACAAGAGGGCTCCTTGGAGAACAGATAGCATAGACAATCAAAAATAATTTCCTCTCCTTGTTATAGGGCAATTTTAATATAAAATGGGTTTGCTTGACTGGGTTTTTACCCGTGCGCTTGAACGGCATTTATAATGCCCCAACTGCAGGCACACACAACAAAGGTTAATAAAGGGTTTTATTTACAAGGGAAGGAGAAATAGCGTAGTGAATAATACAAGGGGAAGAGAGGGATACAGATCTGTAAATATTTTATTAGTTTTTTGGAGCTGGAACCCAACAGTGCGCTGAGAGCTGACTCCAAGGAAAAAAAAGGACCCCCCCAAGGCCCACGTGTCTGCTTTCATACTCAGCCTGGCTGCTCAACTCCACCCTCAGGTCCCAGTGATCCGCTCTTCGCTCTTCGATATTGACCTTATAGGATTTGTAGTCCCTGGATCTTGTAGGTCTAGAATGGGGGTCGAAGTCCATAACCTATTTGTATAATTTATTCAGGGGGGTCTTTCCCCCTAACATCCTTACCTTGTACTTTGAAAGCCCCTGAATCAGTAAGAGACAGCCCAGGACCCCCAAACCTTATTCTCTAAATGGGTTCTGCTTTCTGCCACCTAAATACAAAGCATATTCTTACTGTGTAAGACCTATGATAGCAAAGAATTTAATAGAATTGTGCAAGAAAGAGAAGAAAAGGGATAATAGTTTCTCAATAAAACACCCAAGTTCTACTCAGCAATCAAAAATGAAAAACTAGATGCATTCATAGGAACATGGATGGAACTGGAAGAGATTTTGCTCAGAGAAGTAAGTCAGAAGGCAAAAGAAAAATACCAGATGGAGTTCTTCCCCTAGGAGGAATATAAGGGAACCAAATAAAGATCAAGGAATAAGAACAATAATAATAATAATAACAACAATAAAGACACAAAAACCAAAAATGAAAAGACAAGGAGAAATTGGGGACACTTGGTGGGGAGGGAAGAGGGGAAGGGTTGAGGGCAGACAGGAGCGCGGGGGACTGAGGTGATGGGGAATAGAAGGGGAATACAATTGATGTCAAATACATGTAAATTAAAAAAAAATTTTTAAACAAACAAACAAAAAACACCCAAGTTACCTATCCCCTCATGTTTAAATGGTTAAAATAGGGTTGGCCCAAAGCAGGACCCCTGAGGCCCAAAAGCCTTCCACAAGTGTAAGACACTTTACAAAAGGCACCAGAAGGGACCAGGCAGGTCTGAGATGAAAGAAGCAAAATCAAAATCAAGATGAAGGCTACCACTGTCAGCCTCCCCCTGGGTCTCATCCATGTCTCTGTCAAGTGTCTCCTTCCATGCCCCTCAAGTCCCTAGTACAAGTCCAAGGCTGAGAAACAAGTTCAGTTTCTTCTTTACCTGTCTCTGCTCCATGTGCCCCCTCCAGGTCTTTTTCTTGATCCCTTTTCTTCCTTTTCCCCCTTATCTGTGGTAAGCCAAGTGAGGGTATCTTTACTAAGGTTAAAAACTAAGCTACTTTTCCTTGCCCAGCAGGCAAGCTTGGGACACTTGAATAGATAAAGGAATGGGTAAGGTTGCCATGGGAACCAGCCTGGAACTGCAGAGCTTCAGAAATGTGGAAGCAGTCAGGACACATTGAGTATCAAAGGTCATTATCCAAGACCAGACCTCCAGCAGATAATGGGGACAAACTGGTGCCCTGAGAGTATAAAAGAGCCTCAAGCCCTTCTCACACAAAGGACATTCCCCAGCTCATTCCCCACACCCTTGCAGGGCACTCAATAAATCTACCTTTTCTGTTCTACACTCTGTCTCTGTGAATTATTCCACTCCCTCCCTGGTCCCTAGCCTATATCCCAATTTCTCCACAATAAGCAGTAAACTCAGAGTGGTCTAGCAATAGGCTTTGTCAGTGTTATTTAGGGAGTCAACTTTCTACACACAGTAATTGCAACTGGTAATCCCCAGGGAAAGGGGAGTTTCCAGGTTCCCTGCCCCACCCTAAGAATGGGTGGAGCTGAGCTGGGAGAGGAAGCTGGAGAGGGCTGGGAGAAGGAAGGAAGGGGATCCAGAAGACCCGGGAAAGGCAAATGGTGTAGAGAGATGTGTAAAGAATCTATACTTGCCTCTATGCCTTGGGCTTGTACCAGTGACTTGGGTACATGGAAGGAGACACTTGACAGAAACATGCATGAGACTCATGAGAAGACTGACATGGCCTCCTTTTTCATGACTTGATTTTTATTTTGCTCTTTTCCTTCCAAACTTGACTGGCCCCTTCTGCCCCTCTGCTTAGGCAAGGCCTTTCTGCCTTTTCTAAGGCATCAGAAGGTACCTTAGACTTGTGGTGAGTTTTGGGTCTCAGCAGGCCTGCCTTGGGCCAACCCTGTTGGGCTGGGCATTTACCCATGAGGGTATAGGTAATTTTGGATACTTCATTGGAAAAGAAAGTTATTCTCTTTTGAAGGTCTTATGCATGAGAGTATGTTTTTTCTTGATGAGGCAGATGACAGAACCCATTTAAAGTATGCAGGTTCAGGGGTCCTGGGAAGATTTATCCTGCCCCGTAACATACACAGTAACAACAATCAAGTGATGCTATCTTTGCTCCCATGTTTCCTTTTGGCCTGGGCCAAAAGGTGACATATATCAGCCCTTACATTATTGATAGTCTGCTGTATGCTTGGATAGCATTTGCTAAGAGTTCTTTTGCTGATTGCAAAAGAAGTGTCCTCATTGTGTTTGGAAGCATGGAGGCACTGACCAGCAAAACAAGCAGTTTGATTCACAGGATTCTTATCTGGCTGCCTGCTTCTGAGATTCATGGTACACTGAATGGGTTAACGATTGTTGGGGAAATATAATTAAAAACAAAATTCTTCTTCCATCCAGAAAACCTTTCCAATAAAGGTAGTAGAGGAAGGAAATGACTTTATAACTGAATAAGTATTGAGCCAGATGTGCTGCTTATCACAGGCTATCTGCTAAGGGATTGCAAAGACATAAAGGAAGCTGGGAAGGACCTCAGGGGGAAATGATGGCTGATAACCCTGGGCTAAATGGAAAGGTTACATAGAGCTCAGGGTCTTTCAAAGCAAAAAGCAAGTAGGGGGAGCGCTTTCTAATGTTCTGTGCTGTTGTTCTTATCAATTTCCTCTGGGGTATCCCTTCACTCCCTTATTAAGCCAGCAGACCCAACACATCGCATACATGATCTCAAGATAAATAACCAGTTTTCAAGTAAGGGGACCTGATAGAACTGTTGGTCACACACAGTTCATCCTCATTTTATCTTGTAATTGGGGCGAACAATTAATTACACTTATGTTTGCTAATTGATTTTATCAGGAGGAAAAACAAACTATCTTTGTGAAAAAAGGGTGTTTTGCAACTTGGAAAAAAACACCCACCCAAGTTAGACTCCCCTTCTCCTTACAAAAATTTGGAAGGTTCTGTCCTGTGAACTTTGCATTTCAAAAGGATGGTTCCTAGGTCCTTGAAAAAGACTCCAAATTGACCAAAGACCTATCTAGTTTTCAAAAAGATTTGTATACTTTCAAAGGGGAGAACACTTATAATTTTAAGTTATCTAAAGTCAATGCTCTAAGAAAAAGGACATGGTGATATTTGGGAAGCCAGCTCTGCACAAACAGTAGTCACAGTAACAGCAGTCAAGGGAGCACTTCTTTAAATAGGGAGAATTAAGTTCCCTGTTTAGAAACTATGTCTAGGGCCTCCTTGGTGGTGCAGTGTGTTAAGCAACACACTATGAAGCAAACCACAGCCACCGCAGCCACTGCAGCACCAGTTCGATCCCTGCTGCTGGCCGGGGGTGGGGGGGTGGGGGGGTGGGGGGATGGGGGGAGACACCCACATGGCTGGGCAGACCTCTCCTGCTGTGCCCGCTGCTCTCCTCAGCAGTGTACTTCCTTTGATCTGCCTGTTCTGTGTCTCCGCTCTGTCTGTGGTGAATCCTCTCACCCCCACACACCTCTGGCCTGTACCCCAGTGCTTGTATGCATAAATAAATAAATCTTAAAAAAAATAAAAACTATGTCTAATTTAGGCAGAGATTTGACTAACGTGATCACTTCTGCCATGGTGGTTATTTTATCAGCGAGAAGAAAAATTCGAGGCTCAATGGAAAATCATACACTTCTAGAGCACATCCCCATGGTTATCTAAATTCAGGACTCCTATTGTCTTTGAGCTTTTTTGCTACTCCATCAGCTGTAGATAATTGACAACAATGCAAAAATAATTCCTCTAATGAGACATGCAGATTATAGAGACATGCAGATTATAGAGACATGCAGATTCTATCCTGTCCAGAAGTCCAACTGATTCTTCTCTGTGGAAGGAATCATTTTGTCTCTTTTTGCATATTCATTTTAATATTCCTAGCTTCCAGACATCTCTTTTTTGGCATTACCTTTGAACCATTTTCCCCATCTTACTAGTTCCCTCACTGAATAATGAGTAATTTTGTAATGTATTTATTTTATATCTTAGAGAATCAGGATTTTACCTCTTTTGAAAATCACCTTTTAACACCCGGCACAAATCAAGTTTTATCAGCATTTCCAAACTCCATTCTCAGTTATTAACTTGGTGGGATGTCTTTGGAGAGACCCTGGTGTTAATAACTATAAACTTTGTAGGTGCTAGTTAGAAATAAACAGAAATTGACACTATCAGAAGCAGGGCTGGTCACAGTGCCTTTGACAGCTCTATAGATAATTTGTAAGCTGTTCATCTGGTTGGGAGACTGGGATTTTGTTCCCCTCTTATTTGTTGATTTTCAGTAATTCCCTGTGTCCTTTGTATTAGATGGTCAGCTTTTTATTTATCGTGTGCACTTTATTCTGATATTCAGGGGGAAGGTGATATTTGTTCATCCTCTTGATCTATAATGTTATGGGTTGTTTGCTTTTTAATGTTCTCAAAATGGCACCAGGATTTATGGCTCACTTCTTCTGGTTCAGTGAACCCTGTACCTCCTGTTGTTGGCTGTGCTCCAATGCCTAGAGCTTCTGAGGGAGCCAAATAATAATAATGACCATAATGATTTGCCCAGACACTGTAAGATGCTGTACAAGACATGGGAAGTTTTTCTGATCTCTTTAGAGGCGAGGCATTGATCTGAAGCATGAGATGTGATGAACTCACCGTTGTAATAATTGAGAATGAATTTTCCATTGTTTTTCACAGGCATCTTTGTTATTGGAGCTCTGCTATTACACTTGTATTTGATTCTTTGTCACATACTAACTATATTGCCTCAGGCAAAGAGAGTTGAACTCTCTAGGCCTCAGTTTACCAAACCCTTTACTAGGTAGGAATAGCCACAGTATTTACCTTCCAAGTCTTTGTCCGTGCTTTTCTGTCTACAAGGCTTCTCCTGCCACTAGAGGCCAGATGGAAGTCTTTCAGGTATTGGCTCGTGACATTTCCCTTGCTCTCTCCCAGAACTACTTGAGGGTTTTTTTTTTTTTCCCCCCAAATCACTGTTCACAGCTCTTCCTGTGTGGATGAGCATGTTTATTCAATTTCTTCATCCCTTTCTAGGTGCATGGTCCATGGGGTTGTTACAGGGCAGGGAGAGGAGCACCCAGAACCCCCAAGCCTGCCCTCTCTGAATGGGTTCTGCCATCCACCGCATTAAGACAAACACATAAAACCTTTAATGGAAAGGATCAGCTCCACCCACTTAGGGCGGAACCAGGATTTTAAAACTTCCCCCTTTCCTGGGACGACCCTGTTACAGGGTGAGTGATAGCTGGTGTGTGCCAGGCAAATAGTTGGTATCAATACAACATGTTGCAAAATAAATTATTTTAAATAAAATAAATATTAAAACAGCAGCCAGAAGTGAGAAGCACTTAATAAATATTAGTTGGCATAGATGCTGAATTCAAAGGAAGACATTCAGGACATTTAAAACATTAACTTGAAAATGGCCTATTTGGTTAGGAACTTCTAGCAGAACCTTATATTACATGATATGTATTTTCTTTTTTCCCACTATCTATTTAAATGTTATATTCCACCCTAAAAAGTCCTGAAATGCTATTAATGTTCTGCCTCGGCTTCTCATATCATATTCTATGTACGGAGCATCTTGTGTTCTCTTGGTATCTGGCTGATCATCAAATTAATTTTTATCAAAAACTGCAAAGGCAATTGAAATAATTTCTTGTCTGAGATTTGCAAATTTCTGTGCCAGGTTGCTCCTAATTCTGCAAATGCTACTTAGTGAAAACAAACAAAAAACGATTATTTAAAAACAGTTCTGTATTCTCTTCTCTTGTATCACATCTCAGATCTTTATCATCTGATGAGACAAACCATATAGTGAAAGCAGAAACACAAGGGGCCCTGGGAGATTCTTTTGTTCTTTGAGACCATTTTGAGAGAGTTAATTCATTAAAGTTAAGGTTTCTAATTCTATTTTCCTCCATTAGGTGAAGGGTAAGCATTCTCTGGGAGGTAATAAAATTGACACACTTTATTTCTTCTAAAATCAAATTCAGTTTGCTCAGAAGGTAAGCTTTCAATTAGTCATGGTTTTCCTTTTGCTTACATACTGGGGATATCTGAAGCACAGCCATTGCTTCCCAAATTGACACATGCTCACAGGTTCCCTTAATTCTGCTTTGGACCCCTGGAGTGTAACAAGCTTAGATCTGCAGGAGGAAGCTCAGCATTGCGATGTGCAGACCTGGCGTGTGGCTCTCCCATCCAGAGAGACATAGGCTAAGCCTCTGAATCTGTGGTGTCTTCAATGACCTCCCTAAATGGTGCTTTCTGCCGTCTTTGCCCACTCAACATGAAGCTTCCAACCCATTACTGTGTCAGAGAGGCTTTATGCTAGAATGGAAAAAGAGTCAATTTAGGGGTCATTTATTCTAACTCCTTCATTTTTGTTGAAATGGAAGGTGTGCTTGGAGGGTTAACCACCCTGCTGGAGTCAGCCTGCTGGAAAGTGGCAGCGCTGGCAAGACAATCTCCCTGGTCTAGTTCCTGGGGAAAAGTTCTAGTTTGCAACACTGCCCTTGCAAGTGAAGGCAAAGAGATGATCTTTTCTTTTTCTTTTTAAAAATATCTTTTTTCTATGCTTGGAGTTTGGGACCTGCAGAGAGGAATGCCTGTGTCTTCCAACCCTTTGCTGTTGTTAATTGTACTTGGCAAATCAGTCTGTTCCCAAAACAGCTCAACAAAGGTTCTTGCAAAATGACTGAGGTCCTTGTAGCCAAGAAGCTGGGTAAAAAAACTGATTAAACATTCTTTTTAATCAGAATCTGCCCATGTCCACACACTGGTAGCTTTGATCCTCTTCAAAGGCTTTAATGAAAATTGCCAAAGCAGTCCTTTAAGTATTCACATCATTAATAGTATTTATGTGATAGAATTTCCATAAAAGGTTTTATCAAGCCTTACTTTTTGGTCAACTGGCTTTTTGGAAATGATGACGTTCCCCCTGCTCCGTTTACTGTAATTTCATGTTTGAACTCCTACATCAGGCAATGGGTTGCCTGCCTTGGGTAAATCTCCTTATTCTGATTCATACCATTTACACTCACCATGTCTCAAGTAGCAGGTTTTTTGATAAATCACCTGTATCTTAGCCCTTTAAGGCAGAAATGAATCGTCTGTATTCTTGCAAAACACCAGGCACACAGCACATAGAATTCTGTTTTTTAAAACATACCAGAAAAACATTGAAGCACAAATGAATCCCTTATCTATGGGTTTCTGAAGTAGGCCAGAGGGTTGGTTTCTCAGAAAACTCATCAGAGACAGGCAAGTGAATCCCCCAGGTAAGTAGGGAAACCAACACGCTGAATTCTGTGAAGTGAGCATCTACCACTGATCCCTTAAATTTGGAATTATGCTCACCTTCTTTTCTTAGATCCTTTGAGTCTCATGGTATTTCAATGTGTGAAAGTAACCCTAACATTTTCACTTTTCAAAACCAAAGTCTTAGATCAAATAAAGACTGTATATCCCTTACCTTTTTAAACTTTTATTCACAGCAGTATTCTGAACATCTACATGAAGGAAAGGCATTCTACTGCCGAAACCCAGTAAATACCAAATAAACACCTGCTTTGGAAACAGATTATTATTTTTTGCCTTTGTTTGTACTCATGGTCACAATGGAGCCAACTATGTATTTCTTTAGTCTAGTTTGTCAATATTTGTGTGCTAAATCATTATCATTTAGAATATTTTTCTAAGTATGAGCACTAGGCTTTTGGCATATCTTCCATCCTTTCTGTATATCTTTTTGTATCACTTTCGGGTCTCCCTTTCTAGTCACCTAAATCCTAGGACTCCTAGGCATGCCTGACTATTGCCAAAAAGGAAGTCCTGCCAAGTTACTACATGCCTGCCACGAGACTTCTGATCAAGCAAATGAGCCTCTGCTTCTTGGGAATACCAGATTCTGTTCTTTTCATCAGCACAGTCACTTCACACATTCAATCCACAGCAGCCTTTGGCTTAGACAATCAGAGTCTCATTTCTGGTCTATCAGTTTCCTCTCTTCCTTTTGCCAATCTTCTAAGGACTTTTAAATAAATATATATTTTTTAAATAACTTGGTTCAGATTATTATGCAGTGCATGGTAAATGAAGGTTATCAAATTTTTCCACCCTCCTGCCCCTAGTGTTGATGATGGATACCTGTGATCCTGCAGCCATGCCTCATGGGAGGCACCTTAAGAAGGGTGTGGGCATACATAAGTCGGTGCCCCTGGACTGAGACACACAGGGCATATAAGGGTGGCGTCATGAGGATGCCAGTAGAAAGAGAAAAAGAGTTACAGAGAGAAAAGCAGAAGCAGCAGCAGTAGTAGCAGGGCCATGAGAGGCTAGAGCCCAGAAAGTGAAGATGCATAGGGGGCTGGAAGGCCTACCAGGCTCCTGTCCCCCCCCCAACCCAGGGTCCCCTGCCTGATGTGTACCCAGTGGCCTCTGATATAATGATGTAATAAAAGCCTGAAAAAGCCACCAAGGGCTCCAGGACTCCTCCTTGACCTGTCTGCACGAATCATAGAGAACCTAACCTGTCCCTTCCTCCTACTATACAGCTAAAAACATTTTGATATTTTAAACCATAAAACATCCAGCCCCTCAGTTTGGCCTCTAATTGCCAACAGATCTACCCCTTCCTACCGCAAAGTCGGTAAATTCTTCTTTTTTTCTCTTCCACTTCAGTCTCTTCTTTCTGACCTGGGCACAGACCTTTCTGTCTGTGGGTTGGCTGAGTAGGATCCACAGCCCCAACTCCAACGTGAATGTGCAGAAGCTTCCCCACACCAGTAAACAATTCTCAGATACAGCAAGTGTCAGAATTCTAGTCAATTCTGATACTACCTATCCAGAGAGAGCATCAGGTTCCACAAGGTATGAACACAGTCTCCCAAGATTGTACTACCTTTTGGAGACCAGTCACAAGCCCAGGATATTACCTGTGCCTCCAATCAGCTGGCAAAAGATTACTATTTCCTATAACGCCCTCCTCAGGGTTCAGGTGCCAGTTGCCCAAATTGCTACCTGTGTTTCTGAACAATCATTTGCCAAAAATCAGAGGTGCCTAGGACCCCCTCCTCAGGTTTAATTAATTTGCTAATAAGGTACAAAGAACTCAGGAAACCTATTTACTCACTAGATAACCAGTTTATTACAAAGAATTTTAAAGGGTATGAACCAACAGCCCAAAGAAGCAGGAATGTAGAGCAAGCTTTCACCAAAGATACTTTTTCTTTTGGAGATTTGGGGTCCAGCAAGGGGCATGGGGTGGGGGTAGGGGGTGGGGTGTCTGCTTCTCCAACCTGAAGCTCTTTGCTCTGGGAGGCTTTTCATTGCATAGGCCAATGAAATCATTGACCATTTGCTATTGAACTCAATTGCTAGCCCTTTCCCTCGCAGAAAATCATGCTTCTACCCTCAGGAGTTTCCCAAAGGTTACCTTCATTAACAAGAGATACCTTTAACACTCAATGCTTAGGAAATTCTAAGGTGTTTAGGAGGAAGGAACTGTGAGTGAAGATCAATTATGTATGTATGAAAAGTGTGTTTTTGTCATCTGAGTGACCCACATGTCTGTCTGTCTATCTATCTATCTATCTATCTATCTATCTATCTATCTATCTATCTATCTATCTATCTATTATCTATCTATCTATCTAAAGATTAATTTATTTATGCATACGAGAGCTGGGGTACAGGCCAGAGTTGCAGGAGGTGAGAGGATTCACCAGAGACAGAGTGGGGAGCAGAACAGGCAGAGCAACCGAAGTACACTGCTGAGGGGAGCAGTGGGCAAGGCAGGAGAGGCCCTGTTGTGCCATGTGGGCCCCCTCCCCGTCTGAGGATCGAACTCGAGCCGCTGTGCTGCAAATGCTTCACAGTGTGGCGCTCAACCTGCTGCGCCACCAGGGAGGTCCGACCCACATATTTATTGCTTATAAATCACAATATTTCACTAATCTTTCCATATCCAGATCCTTTTGACAGGACCCATCCTACTAGTGTCTTCACAGGTCTGACTTCTGATTATTATTAAAATCTCTTCTTCAGTGTATTCCTCTAGGGAAGTGATGGCGAGATGGCCAACATTTGTGTTCTCTTTCCATAGTGTATGGGTGCCTCTAGGACTCACCTGAGCAGTCAGGAACTACTTTTCCCAGTTGCATTTGAATGGGGTCATATGAGCGGGTTTCACAGTGGAACAAACATAGAAGTGATGTGGTCATTTCTGTGTTGATGGGCTTAAAAAGTAACTGTTTCAGTTCATTGACTAAAGGCAAAGGATTCTGAGGTTTCAGGACATGACAGAGACAAGAGGATGAAAGGATCCTGGGTCTCTGACTCACTACCTAGAAGGCTGCCTACTGAAAAACTGATTGGATTAGATGCTAGTGAGAAATAAAAATCAGTTGTATTAAACCACTGACATTTTCTAGCTTATCTATTATAGCAGTTGCTAACATTACCTTAAACTAGACCAGAGGCAATGTCTATTCCTTTTGCCTTATTAGTCTCTATCACCGTACCTTTGTGCATTTTCTTCACAACACATATGGCAAGTTTTACTTTTATATATTTGTTTATGTTAGTCCTCCTAGTTTGTCTTCCTTTTTAGACTATAGATTCTATATAGGCAGGAAAATTATACCCTTGTCTAATACAGTGCCTGGAACATCAATAGGCACTCAGTAAATATCAGTAGAATAAAATATAATAAATGAGATACTCGGTGATATTGGTAGTAAAGCTAAAAAAAGTTACAAGGAATATAGATATCACTCATAAGGCTAAAGAATGAAGCTTGAGGAGTTATATAGAAGCTCTGGAGATGAAGATCACATACACTTAGTTTGTATACCATGAAAAATTATGTGAACAGTCAAAATGACTAAATCTTATAAAAGTGTAAATGGTTACACAAGATGCAAAAGCTACTGAAAATGGTCATTTTCATGGTTTCAGTAATACACCATTATAATTTGACATCTACATAGACACTATATTATGATCATCATCAAAAGCCTAATTTCGATATTTTTATATTTCGAAGTGTACCGCTCTCTTAGGATATGTGAAAGCTGATACAATATCTATATAGTAAACCTAGATCTTAGTCTATCAGGGTTGCCATAACAAAATACCACAGACTGGGTGGTTCAAACAATAGAAATTATTCACAGTTCTGAAGTTTGCAAGTTAAGGATCAGGTATTATTTTCTCCTGAGTCTTCTTTCTTTGGCTTGCAGATAGTTTCCATCTCATTGTTCCTTCATGTGGCCTTTTCTCTATGTGCATACATCCATGGTGTCTTCCTTTTCCTACAAGGACATTTTGAATTGAGGTCCCATCCATGTGAACTCATTTAACATTAAATACCTTTTTAAAAGTTTTATTTCCAAGCACAGTAATATTGGGATTAGAGTTTCAACATACAATTTTTTTTTGGTTGGGGAGCATTCATTTCATAACATCAGAGAAACTCCCTAAATAAGAAAAGCTAACTCCAAAAGTTTTAAGGTTAGGACCATCTTCAGAAAATCTAGACTGAGATTTACCCTGAATCTTTGAGCCCTGTCTTCAAAAAGAATGCCAACATATTTTGATCAGGCTTCTAAATTTTTTTATGGACATGGGTGCTATATAAAAAAGCCTGTAGATGCTTCCAGTACTTGTAGATTTCTCTAAGCTCTTCCTCTGACAACCATCTTGGTATTTTCTCCTTCTTATTTGGCATCTCTTTGGCCTTGTGATTGGATCCTAACACTCTGTCAGGCATTTTTACTCAGGCATCCCTGAGATGGACTCCTGCAATTTGCTGTGAGAACATAGCTCTAAGTTTCTGGCCCTGCAACCATCTCAGACTGTGGAAATACTCTTATGTCTGTCCAATCTTACCACTTCAGCTCTGCTTATTTGGAAAGAGAGATTGGATCTTCCTTTGTTTGTCATGCAGTTATTTTGTACTTACTATAGGAGAAACCAATTTGAATTGGATTAGTGAAAGACTGTAATTACAAATCATTTATAGAAAAGCACCATCTTATTAATTTGAAACTTGTATAATTAATGGCAAAATCAGTGCACAGTCTATGCCATTTCTAGGCAGAGTGCTGTTAAGACATCAAAATGTTGGGTTGTACTGTTCAGCAATAGCACTAGAAGGCTATTTGTACCCAAAGGGTAGTTACGTAAATGTTTTCTGCTTCTTGATAGTGAATTTGAGTTTTAGGAAATTGAGATGCAATGTTAACCTTGAGGAGATGAAGAAAAGAATGATACATTTTAGGCCACAAACAGTATATTTTCTCAAGTCTATGACCATGTCACCTATCTACTACTTATATGTAGTTGAATACATAGAAATCTTACCTGTTTCTTACAGAAAAGACATTCAGACATTGCTTCTAGCTACAAGAGACAAAATTTGCTAACGTTTGAAATATCCATTGAAGTTTCATAGAAGCAGATGGTTATAAATGTGTGATATTTGAACTTTGAAGTTGCTTAGAAGAAACATATTTGTCTCGAGTGTCCAAAGAGCAGAGATTTGTCTTACACAATTGGCAGGAATGTGATAATTTGAAGTTCAAGAAGTTCTGGACAAATGAAGAATAAACCACAATCTAGTTGCTATTTAACATGAAAGTTAAACCACTGTGGCTATCTCTTTAGACAAGCTTCATAAATTTCCAGAGATATTAAACTCCAAGATCCTAAATGCCCAAGGCAAAGAAAGTAAAATAACTAATATAGTTACAAGGTCTCACAGGAAGCTAAGTAGATTATTAACATTCATAAGGAAATTTCCAAATTAATGATCTAGAGAGAATAATATTTAGGTTTAATGATTCTAACAAGAGACTTGTCTCTAATAATAAGTAAATAATGTCCATTTGATTTTTACCTTGTGGTGGGGCTGGACTAAAGAAGTTAACACCTTTTATAACCTTGGAAAATCACTGTATGAAGTAGCCTCATTGTATCTTACTTTAATTTCTTAAGCTTTATGGGATAAAATTCTGTTAGAATAAATGCATTGTTGTGATCTGTGAATAGTAAATCAGAATTTTTGAAAGACCTGAAAAATTCATTTTATGTAGTATGGATTATTTTTTAACTCAAGAACCAACTAATTTTATTCCTCTCTGTGTACTCAGTTAAGTGAACCAAATTCATCTCTTTCTTTGTTCTCGTGATAATGTTATTTGGATATGATTATTTCTGCTCCTTACATATTAAAAGTGACAAGAGTGAGTTGCAACAAAACTATAAATTAAACTTAGTTTAATGTGATATAGTTTCTTTCCAAAAGTAAGTTCATCTTCATCTCTTTTTATAATTGATACTGGTGATTCCTTGCCTTTGAACTCAAATATAATGTAAAAGCTAAACTTTTAATAAGTGAAGCCATGAAGATCCAAGAATTTCACTTAGTTCATTATTCTGAACTTGGTTACATACAAGGTTGAAAATAATTTTATCTCCATCTATTATTTTTTAATTATGCTCTGGTGCCTCTTCTATTCTTTTCCCAAAGATACATTTTGAACATGGGTAAACACCAAAACTCCATCTCTAATCTTACCTCTTACATAAATCTCAGTAGGAATCTGCCCTACTAATTATACTTTGATAATTGTACATTGTTCTACTAACTTGTACCTTTTGAAATTGCCCGTTTTCTTAATAAAATGGTCAAATATGGGCCATTCCAGAGCATTCAGCCTAATTACAATGTGGGTTTAGTCATTTTCAACCAATTGTGTTATTGTCTTTAAGGTCAGACCCCCATCTTAACAGTTTTGGAGAGGAGAAAAATTGGGAGTTTTCAGGCAAAGTCCCTGACTACAGCTCTTGTTAATAATTAGACAAAACTGATAAGCTTTCCTTGATTTATTGAAGGGAACTTTAACAGAGTCAAAAAGACAAAAAAGCAAACTTTAGCAATAAGAATTGTTTTTTTTTAAATTTAGAATGAAGCATATCAATTTAAGTAATGGTATTGTTACATATTTTAAAACATTTCTATTTTTTAAAATAATTAACAGGATAAAAGTGCCACCTGTTGTCTGGAAAATAGTAATGATTTGTGATAAAGGAAACCTGATTATAATTTTTAAATTTTGTCAGTTATAAAATATTGTGCTGAGTTCAGATGGAATGTCCCAGAATTATATTGTCTATTTCTTGCATAACTACTGTTACCAGGCAGCCGTGTCAAAGAAATCCTGGTTTGTGGGACATAGGTATTTTCAGGAGGTTGTTAGGGAAATTTAAAAAAAGTCTTATGAACAAAAGACCCCTTTGTACCAATATGGAAAGGAAAGAGAACATAATTTTAATATTCGTTAATTATCAGACTTACCTGCTTGTAAGATAGCACTGTATGAAAAATTTAGAATCACATTTATACAGAAGACACAATACCTAAAATTTTTCTTATCTCCTTGAGAGACCAGGGGATGTGCCAATGATTGTCTATATGACTGCATTTTGTATGAGAGACTGTGAACTAATTCTGGAGGTGTTTCCAATTTCAAGGTCAGAAAACCTGTACACATGCACTATGAAGTTAAAAGGTTAAACCTTTTTTAAAATTGTATTTATGCATACAAGAACTGGAGTGTAGGCCAGAAGTGCAGAGGGTAAGAGCATTCACCAGAGACAGAGTGGGGAGCAGAGCAGGTGGAGCAATTGAAATACACTGCAGAGGAGAGCATCAGGTGAGACAGGAGAGGTCTGCTGAGCCATGTGGGTCACCTCCCTGGCCAGCGATAGAACTTACGCGCAGTGGCTGGCGGATAGCTTGGTAGCACTGAGACCTTAACCCCATGTCACCAGGGGTTAAATGTTGAAACTTTAATTAGGCTTACTGTATGCTAAATAGACACCTTGACTAGGGGAGGAAGGTGGGAAGCAGCCTCCCTCTAAGAAAATGTCATATATGTAGCCTTATAGGGCCTTGGTTAATTGATGGTTACATTTCTAGCAATCAGTTTGCTTTTGTATATCAAATTAAAGTTCTAACATTCAAGTCATAATACACATTTACATTTGTCTTATTTGTATACAGGGAAGTTCATCTCAGAGTTATTTAGATATAAGAGTAAGAATTTAGGAACAATGTATTGTCTATTAATAAGCACTGTTTAAATTAAACATGGTGCATTCACAAGATGGAGTATTTTGATGTTGTGAGTATATTTAATGATAGGGAAAATGCTTATAATGTATTGTTAGGTGAATAAAAAACTCCACATAACAAAATCTTATGTAGGTATATGATCCCAATCTTTTCAGACAAAAACAAGAAAAAAATCCAAAGACCTTTAAAAATAGGACTGTATCTATAAGATACATGAGGGATAACTTGTATTTTACTTTATACTTTTTTCAGTCATTAATATTTTTATTCAGAAAAGCAGTTGTTACCAAAAATAAAGTGATGTAAATTGTAGAGAGCTATCATTTAATAGTAGCTGCTGTTCAAGGATATCTAATCATTTTTAATGACAGTTCCTTTTGAACTCTCCATTTGTACTATAGAAGGGACATCTGTTTTAATATCTATCTAACCATTTCATTTATACATATTTTCTCTGAATACCTGGGTCTAATTTTGTAAATGAATTTACTGTACAACTCCTTTTGAAGTTTGAAGAAGCATCAGAGAAGGACTTAGAAATCTAAATCACAGCTCCAGCTATGCTATAATCCTGTGGTAAGTCCATATGGCCAATAGGATGATTTTCAGGTAAAGGCCATTAACCGGTCATCAGGAGACAACTGTACTTGCTAAATTAAACTTCACTGCATTATTTTTAACATTTGAAAATGTACCACTAGATGGCACTTAAAATCCATGCGGCTCAGAGTGATGCTTCCTTCAGCTGGGAGGCCAAAGAACATAGGATAGGAATACAACTTCAGTTCTCTGAACGGTATTATCTGCTTTGCAGGAGAAGAAAAACAGACTCAAGATTATTCTGAGGCAATTGGAGGGTAGGATTCTCAAAGTGAACTTATAAACGATAGAATGCTTCTCTTTAAATATAATTTCCCTGCACCCAAATTGCTATTGATGAGCAGGTTTTTAGTATTAAGACAACAGGCTGTTGGACTAATGAGGGTTTGGTGTAAATAGTGAAGGGCTGTGTTCTCTCTGAAGAGGTTTGGAGCATGCACAGGGCATCAAAACGTGTGGTTTTAATTCCAGCTCCGTGCCTGCTCTGTTGTTCGGCACCAGCTGATTGTTCTTTTTGCCTGTGGTTAATTTAGTTTGTGCTTCCTCACCCATCAGGGAAGAAGCACCCAATCTAAGGACATCGTGATGCACAAAGTGGAGAAGCCAATTGTAATGATTGATTTCCTGGATGTGAAAATAACCTACCAGTCTCACTGGATGTGAACTGGATGTGGAGGCAGGGCAGGAGGATGTGGAGGAGTGCCTGGCACAGACTAGTGAACAACAGCCAAACCTGCGTGTGAAGCACAGAGCAGTGTGTGTGACCCTCACACAGCAAGCAGCAAGATGGCTCCAGAGTCAGACTCTATCGCCAAGCCCTAGTGTGACCTGGGGCAAGTTTCTTCACTGAACCACTGAAGAGTTTAGTTACTGATTTCTGAAGTTCACTGTACAGTTTCTGATTGTGTCAGAACAAAAGTTTTAGTCATTACAACAGTTTTATCATCTTCCTCCCTACCCCACCCCAACAGGATATGGACATGGAAAAATCTGCTACAGGACTTCCCTGTTATTGAAAGTAGAATGTTCTTATTTGACATGATTTGGTAGGCTAACTTTCAGATAACAAGATAAACCTATGGATGGCTTGGCTTAGTCTAGCCATAGTCTTTTTTTTGCTGTGTGACCTGGCCTTACCAGCTTCTTTGGAAGCCTGTAGGAAATGTAGGCGCTGAGGTCTCGCCCAGGTGAAATCAGAATGTGATTTTAGATAAGATCTCCAGGTGATTCATATGCACATTAAAATGTGAGAAGCACCATGCTGTACCCACTGTCTGGAAAAATGCCAGACTGCTGACCACAAGAGAACTAATTTTATAGCTATGACTTCTTTCCTTTTTCTATATGAGGACATCCTTGAACTATGGTTTGGGATTGACTTATTCATTCAACAGATATTTATTAAGTGCCTACTCTGGCTCAGTCCTTGCTCTATCTGAGGTAACAAAGAAGGGTAAGAATGAGAAAATCTCTGTCCTTCCGGAGACATAAAAAAATTGCCCTTCTTTTCTTTTTCTGTATTCTACGTCAGAGTAGAATTTCAGATGGTAAGATGAAGCTTGCAATTGCCACCATCCTTAATCAAGGGGCATACTTGAATTTCTAGAAAGCTAAGTAAGATAAGAGTCTTGAAGCACAGCACAGTTGACATTTTGTGTTGGATCGCGTGTGTGTGTGATTATTTCTAAATACCCCTAGAGGCTTTATTGCTCACCTCTCTCCCCCTCTGTGGAGAACTCCTGATCTCAGAGCACCTAAGAAGATTCTATATTATACATTGTGCAAGCCAGATAATCTATGGATTGGGAGGTACTTCACTGTGGACTCCAAATAGTGAGATGCCTTTTCTTCCTGTGGAGCCAGTGGTATTTACATATTGTAATATGCCCCGAAGAATCCTTAGCTACAAGCTAAGCATTGTCAAGTTCCTGGCTAAATTTACAGGTAGAGAGGACATACTTTTGAAATGATTTTAGTGCAAATAAATACCACCAGAATGAAATGAGAGCATTTCTCTTGGACAAGAGCCAAAGCAGAAGAGAGTCATATAAACCCTCTGTGTTCCTGTACCATAAGTGGAGGGAGACGTAACCTTTCCACAGTTCTGTGTAAATTCCAGAAGGCTAGTCTGTCTTGACCCGATTGTAGCTTGACCTCTGTCCTGTAGGGACTAGAATTGACTTCCTCAAATCCCTCTTCAAACTAAAAATCTGCTCTCTTGACTCATTTGTTTAACCCCTGCGACATATGTTAAAGCTTCAGACTTTAAAATGCTGAAGGAGTGCCGAAGGTGGGCTCAGTGGTAGAGGGGTATCTCAGCCCCACACACAGCCTTTCTTCAGACTGGCAACGTGAAGTATGTCTTGGCCCCACCCCAGAACTAAAGAATAGAATCTGCCTTTTAACAAATCACCAAGTGATTCATACACACATGAGAAAGCATTGTTTCTCTAGCTCAGAGGTGAGCAACCTAGTCGACACAGATAATCATCTGAGAAGTCTGGGAATATACTAATGTCCAGGCTAGCCCCCAGACCAGCATTTCTCAACAAGAGGGCCATTCTTTAAAAGAAGAGATATCAAAAACTCTCTCTTTCCTCACCTGCACATGAAGTCATGTGAATACATACTGGGATGGTGGCTGCCTAGAAGACAAGAGACCTTAGAATGAAACCTACCTTGTTAGCACCTTGATCTTAGACTTCTTGCCTCTAGAACTGTTAGAAATAAATTTCTGGGACCTCCCTGGTGGCGCAGCACACCTCCCTGGTGGCGCAGCAACACACTATGAAGCAGATCACAGCCACTGCAGCATGAGTTCGATCCCTGCTGCTGGCTGGGAGGGGACCCACATGGCGCAGCAGACCTCTCCTGCCTCGCCTGCTACTGCCCTCGGCAGTGTGTTTCAGTCAGTCTGCCTGTTCTGCTCCCCGCTCTGTCTCTGGTGGATCCTCACACCTCCCACGACTCTGGCCTATACCCCAGCTCTTGTATGCATAAATAAATAAATATTAAAAAAAATAAATTTCTGATATTTAAGCTACTCAGGTTGTGGTATTTTGATATTGCAGTGTGTGCTGAGTAATAAGGTCTCCAAAGTGCCAAAGTGGCCCCCAAACAGTGTCCAGTTTTTGATTTGGTGATAGATGTAGAAAAAAATGATGAAAGTTCTCAGAAAATGACTCTAAAATAAACCTAACATATTGGAAAAATCAAAGAATAGAGGAAGTTAGATACCACATGAATAATTGGAATTAGCAAAGCTCTTTGGAAACTTGTGAATGAAAACCAGGACTATACTATAGGTCTAAAGGAATTTTACTTTCTGAGAGCTGAAACTGTTATATAATCAAGTTATATACTGTTGATTTTGTTGTCTTAAGCCCTATTCAGAGATAATTTTATAAGTGTTAGAATAAAATTTATGTTGAAATATTTGTGTCAACATGTTTTTGCTTGTTTTGATGACAGCGGGGTAGTAACCAGAGGATCTGTTAAGAAAATTAACTTTTTTTAAAAAAGATTTATTTATGCATACAAGAGCTGGGGTACAGGTCAGAGGCGTGGGAAGTGCGAGGATTCACCAGAGACAGAGTGGACTGAAGTACACTATGAGGAGAGCAGCCTGCGAGGCAGGAGAGGTCTGCTGTGCCAGGTAGGTTCCCTCCCTGGCCGTGCATGGAACATGCGCTGCTGTACCTTGGATGCTTCACAGCGCGGCGAGCAACCAGAGAGGCCCAAGAAAATAAACTTTATAAGAAATTTAAGCAAAACTGTTTTAAATGTCCAGCAGTGCTTTTCATTGCAAATGACTCATTAAACCAACTATACAAAAGGATGTGGTGAAGAATTCTAATTTGTATGTAATATACAAAATAGTTAAAACTATTAAAGCTATTTTGTATTTAACTCATTGATACTTCATAGCCATTTCTCCTAGCTGAATTTTTTTTTAAGATTTATTTATGCATAACAAGATCTGGGGTACAGTCCAGAGGTACAGGGGGTGAACATTTTACCAAACAGAGTGGGGAGCGGAATAGGCAGATTGACTGAAATATACTGCTGAGGGGAGAACAGGGTGAGTCAGAAGAGGTCTGCTGCTCTATGTGGGTCATCTCCTTACTTGGGGATCAAACTGGTGCTGCAGTGGCTGCAGACAGCCTCATAGTGCTGTTACTTAACCCCTTGCACCACCAGGGTAGCCCCTGAACTTGTCCTCTATTTGTAAATCAGTTATTTCTCTGAGATAGTTCACTTTCCTTTTTGGATGGTGAAAATGTTTATAGACTTGATGGGAATGCAAATGCATTATATATGTTTTCTGAAAAAAAGCAACCAAATGCTCATTCAATAAAATTAAATAAAATTGTAATATTCAAAAAATATTAGAATAGTCTTTTTTTTCTTCTGTGGTTTTTCTTGAGACTTTGTGAATATATGACTTTATTCCTATCAAAGTAATTGATTTCCTAGGTTCTTACTCTTCTTTAACAATGTAAGATTCAAAATTTTTAAAAAATATATTAAAATTAAAGAAGTGGTATTGCTTCTTTTGGAAACTAAGGATAACATAAACAATTGACTATGAACATATAGCTTATGTTTATTAAAAAACATCTCACCAGTTCCTGAAGACTTTCATTTTTCTTATCATACAAGTGGGAACCATAATGGTTATGAGAATGAAAAATTCCTACCTACTTCAGGGATTTTTAAAGGAACAGGGTTATTATGTGCTTTTCATAATCACAGTACCCTCAGAGAGGTGTCACTCAAAGAAATCTAGACTGTAAAATTATGGGCTCCATTTGGTAGAAGTGAAATCACAAATCTCAACATGAAGACTGAAAAGTATGGGTGATAGAAGGAAAGATATTGTACAAAGAGTAACTGACAAGGATTTAAAAGGTTGAGATCTAGTTTCAACTCACACTTGGATTTGACTTCACAGGCCACATCTTATACCTCCCAAACTTAGTGTTGGTCAAGGAGGGAGGTTATCATCATCATTTGCCCTACCCTAGATGAAATGTTAGCCACAGTGCTTAGAAGGTGGGTAAATGCTGCATGATGTAAATTTCACACTTCTATCACCTCTGCTTTGATTTCCAGTGGTCTCTTCCTGGAGTTGGCAGGAGCAGCTCCCTGCTTGAAATGAAAGGGAGTCCTTGGTGCAGCTCTGCCAGTAAAAGGCTGTCAAATAACAGCCCTGAGACAGTCTGTTCTTCAACAGAAACAGAAAGACACAGAGCATCCCCTGAGCCTGGAGAGACCTAATTAGTAATAAAATAAGACTATTCCATGCAATGTTTCTTCTTTTCTTAGACTTGAGGCCATGCATGTGGAAGTTAATGGTCCCATGAGGGAAGTAGACAGTGATTAGACATAAACTAAAAGAACAAATGACTCTGGGCACAAGCTAATCATTTTATTTCTGCACTGTGCTGCAGATGCATCATTCACCTTTTGTTATCCATAGATTTATTCTAATTGTGAAAACAAAAAGCATTTCTCAAGTTACTTTTGATTGTTTATATCGGGAATAACATACAGCACCCCCATTCTCCTTGTCTAGCCCAGATATCTAAAGTACTCCGGTATTCTTTACCAGCAAATTATTAATCATAAAAGAGAGCTAGTAAGACACAATCACTAAATGGTGATACCTGACATTTAACGAGAGCCCAGGAAATAAATTAATTTTGTAAGTTATTTGTTATGAAGTTAATGAAGTAGAACTTTGAAAATAAAGAAGAGGATATGTTTTACTTGGCTAGATCTTATGAATTTTATGTTTTTTTCTTTTTAAAGTCTCATTGATTGCTTTATGCTTCCTTACTAAATCATGCAACTTTTGTATAAAGACTCAAGAAAAAATTGGAAAACTATTTTGCGCTAAACACTTCACCTATATTGTCTGATTTCATCTTCTCAATAGCCCTACGAGATCAATGTTGCTATATTGCTACTTATTCCCATTTTATAGAAAAAAATAAAGCCTAGTGAGATTGATTCATTTGTCCAAGGTCATATAATGATACTCAGCAAAGCCAGGATTTGAACCCGGATCAAAAAGTAAGATTTGATCATTTTTGCAATAACCAATCTCTCTTTTCATTTGTATTCTCTGTAGATTGCATGTCTAGTGCTTCTAAGACATGTACTAGGAGGAATAATTCAGCATTTCTGCCAAAAAGCTTTCACTGGTTCAGTTATCATATTTATATTGGTCTTCATTTGAAAAGGACGTCTGGCCTAACCTTATCACTGCTAAGAAGATCAGTGATTTAATTTGTCAAAGAACCTTGATAAATTGTAGTCAAATTATAGCCCTAGATACATATAACCAAATATAACATTGGCAGACCTATAATATGTCTCAGGATTTTTAAAATTATTATCGTTCCCTCCCCCTTTAACCAAAAATACGATGTCTAAGATTTTGTCTTTTATTTTTAAAATTAGATTCTACATATAAGTGATATCAGGTGGTTTATGACTTTTGCTGATTGATTTTACTTGTAATAATGTTCTCAAGGTCCATACATGTTGTTAAAAATGGCAGGATTTCTTCATTTTTTATGGCTGAATAATATTCCATTATATATAATACTGTATATAATGCTATAAATATATGAATGTGTGTGCATAATATCTTCTTTATATGTCCACTTATACGTGGACACTTAAGCTATTTTTAAGTTAGTTTGTTTATTTCCTTTGGAAATACTCTCAGAAGTGGAAATGAATCACATGGTAGTTCTATTTCTAATTTTCTGAGGGTTCTCCACATTATTTTCCATAATGATTAAACCACTTTATAATGGTTCCTCTTCTCCAGCATTTGTTATCTCTTGTCTTTTTGATGATGGCCATTCTAGCAGCTATGAAGTGATATCTCATTATGGTTTTAATTTGCAGTTTCCTAATGACTCATAATCACAGTCATTATCCTAATGGTAAATGGAGCATCTTTTCATGTACTGTTGGCCATTCATATGTCTTCTTTACAAAATGTCTGTTAAGTTCCTTTGCCTATTTTGTAATTGCTTTTTTTTTGTTTTGTTTTTGCTGTTGAGAGGCATGAGTTTTTTATTAATACCTTATCGTATATATTGATTTGTAAATATTTTTTCCCATCTCAGAGTTGTCTTTTTACTTTTTGGACAATTTCATATGCCGTACAGAAGCTCTTTAGTTTGATATAGCTCAGTTATTTAGACTTGATTTTGTTGCTTGTTATCTCAGATTTTATTTTTCAGTTAGAAGTTGTCTTTGGAAGAATTGTAAAATAAGTAATTCAAGGTCATTCATTCATTCAACGTATTGTGTATTGAACTTCTGATGTAGAAACTGCAGTTCTAGGTTCTGGGAATAGCAGTGAACCAAATAGACAAAATTCTTTCTGTCATGGAACACAAATTACATAGCTGGGCACAGCTAATATATAAGTAACTGAGTAAATATATAATATGTCAGGTGATGGTAAGTGTTGTGAGGAAAGGTGAAATGGAAAGGAGACAGAGAATGATGGTTTGGAGGGATAGATGGTATGGTGCTATTTTATACTGGGTTGTTAGATAAGACTTCTCTGACAGTTGAAAGAAGTAAAGGAGGAGGGAGCCATGTGGATTGCTGAGCATTTAGGGAAAGAGAAAAGGGAGTTCAAAGGCTTTGCATCATGGGCGTTCATGGTGAGTCAAGTTGCTGCAAGAAGGCCAGGATAATGAGAATAGAGGAACTGAAGGGAAGACAGGTGGGAGATGGGGACAAAAATAACATGGCTGGAGAGAGCCATTCGTATCAAACATATGCAAAAATACAGGTCAAATGTAACATAGCAACTTAGAACTTTTTCTCCATCCAGCATGCCTTTACATTTCTTAATTTCACAATATTTTCCAGAGAAAGAGAGTAAGAGAGAGCCCTTACATGTGTATCACTCTCTGGGGGCCTGCAATGTAGTGCTGAAGGTCAGATTGTGTAATCAGGCTAGCTGGGTTGGAAATCATGACTCTTCCATGGGACTTTAGGTAACTTTTCTAGCCGTTGCATGTGGTACTTTCCTCATCATGGTGATGTGATATCAGTAACACCAATAACACTATATTAAGGAGCTCATGAATTAGCATATTGGAGTCACTTATCATCCTACCCAGTACATAGGAATCACCTCCTAAGAGTGGTCTGATTTTAGTGACAGAGAAGATGATAATCTGCTAAAGTGAATCTCAGTGTCCAGTATGTAATTTTCCAAAGTTCTTTTCTTTTTAAGAGAAAATGCTTCCTGACAGTTTTTAATAATGGAATCTAGGTATGATAGGTAGGGAGTCCCTGTTCCTGAGTTGTTTTATTATTTTTTTTTTTTGTTGACCCAATATGCTTATGAATTTCAGTATCAAAACCTTTGGTTTTATTTTATGTTAGCTTGTAAATGTTATGCATCTAAGGATCCACACTTGCATAAAAAATAGGGCCATCACTTCAGTGTGCACTCGGAAAGGAGAAATTGCTCCAAGCTGCAGGAGGGATGGTTTATCCTGCACATCTGAGAGTCAGAAGCAGTGGAGGATTGAGCTATAAGGGGAGGGCCATTGTAGCATATGCTCATGAATAATGAATCTGACATTACAGCTATGCAAATGGAACACAGCAAGCTCTAAGCTAAAACTTGGTTTCATCATTTATTCACGGCCTCTTGTGTTCAGCACCTGGATAGTGCTCAGGATGGCAAGGGAACAAAGCAATCTGCTTGGGGTAGAGGAAGCCTGCATGAGGGTGCCAAATATCTGAGATGGTGCAATTTTCATTGCAAGTTCTGAAGATAAATGGAGGTGAACAAAATCCTAGTGAAATGCATGTTTAGTTGCTTCAGAATGGACAAATGTGAAAGCTTATTAAGGTACAGAATGAGAATAATTGCTAGTTGATGCTAGGGTAATAGACAAAAACAGTTAAAGGCTAGAGTTAATCCAATGCATTTTATGATCTTTACTTTTAAAAAAGATTTAAAATCACTGAGAAAAAACAATCATTTTTCTTCCTCTGGGGGAAGTTTTGTATGTTATGGTAGTCTTAAATTTACCTTTAGAGTAAACAATGTATTTTTCAAACTCAAACATCAAGAAAATATTGTGATCATAGAGAGATGAAGAATTTGGATCATGAAGGTGTCTGGATTTGCTTACTTACTGTGCAAAGGAACAACCCTTTATTTCTGCCCCTTCACTAAAAAAGAATTGCCCACAGAGGATTTCTAATGCTGGAGGGCCTCTTACTTTTGTGATTGGATAAGATTCCAGTGTAAATCCACAGCATGTGAGACAACCTGGGCCTAGTCAGTGTCCACCTAAACAACTGCAGAAGAGGAGATGATTCTGGCTTGTTTTTACAAGCTCTGCAGAGAAAGATTTCATATTCCCTTTATATCACACAGTTATTTTCTAACACTGACAGTTAGGAGAGTCTTCCTTGTATTGCAGACAAATCTGAATTGATCTCAATATAATATGAAAAATACTCATGTCAGCACCGAAAAATAGGAAACATTGTCACTCGTATGCCAAAGGCTATGAGAGATTTCTGTGAGATGAGACCAAATTGAGCAAAAAATGAAATAGCCTGTGAGTCTCCCTGTATATGCGAAGTGCCTGGAGAGTAATGAAAAACCCAGATGTGTGGTTGCTATTGGTGTGGGATGAGGCACAGGCATTGGTGTCTGAATGATCCCCATGTGGGTCTGATGCGCAGCTAGGAGGAGGACCCGGTGCCCTAACTGAAGCTTGCCTGTGGGCTTTAGCTCCGAGCAGACGGGGCTGGGCTGGAAGAATGGGAAGGGCGAGGGACAAAAAGTGCCAAATATTTATAGGTCAGGGCATGTCAAAAGCTCAAGTCACCCTGAGTGGGGGGATTCCCTGTTGGAGGCCAGTCTCAGCAGCTTACACTTGTTGTGAACAGCAGCATCTCCTCTCCAACTTGTAGCAACATAGGAAGCTCTTCTTGAAGTGAAAGACTTACAGGTGTAACTCCCCAGATTAGCAGGTCTTTTTGAGCTCAGGGTGACGGCAAGTGGGACTTAGGGAGTAGGGAGGTGTGTCAGCCCCACCAAGGCAAGGATAGGGGCCCGGGAGGTGCCTGGAAGCAGCAGAGACATTTCTCATGAGGTCTGGCACCTGGAGCTGCCCTGCACCAAACACTGAGCCTCCTTGGGACTCTTCTGTCCCGTCCCAGGGCTGGATGATGGAAAAGGCAATGGGTCCTCAATTAAATATCCTACAAGTGCTGCTCAATCTAAAGATTCCGAATCAATCCACCAAGTAAGTGGAACTTGAAGAGGCCCATACACCATCTGCATTTAAACCAGCAGCCTTGATGAGGTCTAATTATAAAGCTAATCCACTATGTTGATCCTCCCTTTTTCGTGAGCCCTCTGGCTGGCCCAGTTATTCTCAGATAAGAGAAGCTGCTTCGATCAGCTTCAGGAGGCAGTCTCAATGCAATAGAAAGACTTTTTTCTCTTTTCTCTCTCCTCTGTGGGCTCCTCAATTGCATACCTAGACCAGGAGGCAGGCAGGAGAGGGATTTCTTGGCTGGTGCTGCCGTCACCTTGTGCTCTCCTGTGTTGGCAGACATTCAGAGCTGCTACTCTTTGACGGGAGCACTTGTGCATGTTCTCAGAGATTTCTATCTGGGAACACTCCACTGCTTTTCTCTAGATGAGGACGAGGCTGCTCCCTTGCTGCCTGCTTACAAATCCTCAGTGTGTAAAACTCTTCAGGGCTCTCCCACACTCATTGAAGAGAGAGGTTCTTATAGCACACAGATAGGTTGCTCTAGATAAATCCTCCAAACTCCTACTTACTCTTCAGTTTCTTTAATTCAACCTTTTCATACCTTTTTAGGTGGGTGAGGGACCAAGGTTTGAAAGTCCAGAATGTAGAGCTTCCTTTTAAGTCCCATGTGGTGGTCCAGCACCCTCCTTTGATGGTGGGGTGTACTTCCAGGACTGGCTTTATGGGTGTGTGACTTCTGCATTTACCCAGAACCACTCACTCAGGAGGGGCCTGTGCGTGACTGAATAGTCTGCTGTCACCATCCTGAACTTTTTAATAATTTGAGAACATGGGGCCCACATTTTCACTTTGAACCAGCTCCAGAAAATTATGTACTAGTCCTGGTTACTCCTAGTGAATAGGATTTTTGCTGAAACTGCAAAAAGGCCTCTTTTTTTTTTTTTTTTTTAAAGCATGTTATTATACTTGTTTCTGGAGGAGGTTTCAGGACTGTAGAAAATTCTCACTTTTGAGTGGATAAGATAAGAAAAATCCATATACATCATTAAACTGGAAGAAAAACTGGAAAAACTGGGAGAAAAGTCCACCTACATCAGTTTGTATGAAAAAACTCTGAAGCATAAAAGAACAGAGCTCACAGGAGGCAAAGGAAGGGCATACTTGAAAAAAGATTTACCGTAGGAAACAAAAGTAATTTAAGGCAGCATCTGCTTGTACTTTCAATAAAATTCAATTAAGCCTGGATTCTATGAAACATGAGATTAAAGATGAGATAAGACAATAAATATCAAAAGTAAGCTTGCTTACAGGAAGGCAAAAATTAAAAAAGGAGCCAGATGAAACAAGAATGATGACTTTGAAAGAAAATGAATGAGGTGGTAGGTCAGTGGCGTTCCTCCAGGAGGTAAAAGAACAAATGGGACAGAAGCGATACTCCAGACAGCTGGAGCTTGCCTCCTCAGCCCCTGGGGAAGGCCTCTAGGTTTTGTATTAAATAAACTTCTCCTACAAAAACACCACAGCAGAGAGAGACACTCATGGCAAAGTTCACTGGGCTCGTGGAGTAATATTTTGTTCTTTTGGTGAAAGCCCCATGAATACCTCTCCATTCTGTGACCAAATACCACTCACACATGAAGTTCTAGAACATCCTCATATTCCCCTATTTAGGACCTGTGTTTAGGAAGAGAATACAAAATAATCACATCTATGAATATAATGAAAAGGACTTCATAAAATGCTCTCCTTTGTATTTCTTTTGAGCCTTCCAACAGCAGGTATTATTAAAAGTTATAGGCCAACAGATAGAAGTGACCTGTGTTAATGGCAGGGGACATGTCCACTTGAAGGTGTAAGTAGATCTATATTTGTGACAGTCAATTAGAAAAGAAATACCCATGAGAGTTTGCAGGTGGTGGACACAGGGGGAATCTTCCATTATTGTACTTTAGAAAACTAGTTGTTCTATACCTCTATGATTGTACCTGTAGGGCAAGGACCCAGGTGGAAGGGGACAGGACACAGGATTCCTCTCTTGGATGTTAGAATGCTGTAAAAATGACATTTGAATTTAGCAAGCAAAGGACCAATAGAGCTATCTTTAGAATAAGTTCTGTCAGTGTCCAAAATATTGTAAACTTTACTTGGAACCTTATATAGTTAATAAACAATGCAGTTCCAAATATCTGAAGGCAACTTTTACAGCCAAGGGTTTATTTCCCTAAATGGTCTGACTACTAGAAAAGCCCATTAGAAAGATAAACAGAAAAGAATCACCTACTTTCTGAATAGAGTTACAGAAGTAGTGATGTCACATCCATTCATTTCCCTGGTAAAATAATAAGGGGTAAAAATGGTTATAGAGCATTTTACTGGGCCAAAGTCATAATGTATGACAAGATGATAATGCATGTACTGAATCATGGGATGTTCTAGCTCAGGAGTTTAGAAATGGTAAACACTTAACTACTATTTTCCTTCCCATGGCAGACATTGCTAGTCTATTATAACAGTCTTGCTTGCTAAACTGACACAGCCTTAGAAATCTTGTCCACACAGCATACAGAGCAGCCTCTAGCAATCCATCAGAGCCAGTATTCAAGATGTCACGCCTAATCCAGTTCAGCTCTCCTCAGAAGGACGAAGAGACTGAAAGTTCATGCGATCGTTTGGAAGACAAGCCAAGACTTTAACTTAGGACTTTGAGTCTATAATCAAGTAGTCTTCCTATTATTAGAATTATTAGAATTAAGAACTGAGATAAATACAAGGACTTAAAGATGATAGTCCAAAATTAATTTCTTAGTTTATGTGTACATGTGAGACCAAATTCGTATAACTTTCATTACTATATATTGTTGTAATTGATTTATTTTACTCTAAGTTATTCTAATCTCTTACTGGTCTAATTTATAAGTTAAACTTTATGGTAAATCTATCTGTATATCTAGGAACAAAACAACGCACATAGGGTTTGTCACTATCTGGAATTTCAGGTGTCTGCTGGGGGCCAGGGTGGATGGCTGGTGCTGCATTATGTTCTCTTATGAATTTGTTGTCCACTTGTGCTGTGATGGTCCCCAAATCTTTCTCCAGTCTTGAGTTCTTTCCTGAGTTGCAGATTCATATAACCCAGAGTTTGCTGCCTCAGTACATTTACACACTCTGAGCACTCTGATAGAACTCTTCATGTCTCCTAATTCGTGTACAGTCTCTTTCTAGCATCGTCACCTCTCTTTTTACCTGAGATAGTCAGCTGAGAATCAGATCACTCCTCTCTTTCCACACTGCCTTAATTTCAGTTTCCATGTCCTCTAATTTTTTAAAGACTTCTAGCTGGTTCATGTCTATGTCACCTGCTGTCTGAATGATGCTAACAGATTGCTCAGCCCACATGCCCATCCTCTATGAACACTCTGTGGTTAGAATGTTTGATCAATCGGTTTCTAGGTTTTGGAGGAGGTTAGAGACAATCCACATACACACGCTATTTTTTTTTTTTTTGCCTTTTTGCTGTTTTTCTTAATGTTTTTCCTGTCTAAAGGCATTCTTTGAATACAGAAATAATCTGAAACCTCAGAAATATCTACCAGCACACCAACATCAAATTATCCTCCTTAATCATCTTGATTCATTTCAACCTCTTTTGGATATTATTATTCCTACCTCTAAAGACTGGCAAGAATATCCTTGAATTAATTTTTCTTTTCTTCTGCTTGTGATTCCTTGGAGATCAGTGTAACCTTTAGACAAGTTTGTTTTTCATAGAAACTTGTGTTCTTGAGGAAAAAAAAAAAAATAAATGTTTCTTGTAAGCATGCCCAGAGATGTTGCTAGTAGAAACGTCCCATAAACACCTTACTTATTTATGTTCAGTGTGTCTATTTACTAATCTAAATATTATTTTCTATTTTGTTAGCAGACTTAATAATGACATTTGATAAAAAGTAACTCTAACACAACCCATAGTTAAAATTACTGTTAGTTTAAAACTTAATTTTATGAGGTTAAAATGTGAAATTTCAAATAAAAAAAGATATCCGCTATTTGTCATTGTAGAATTCATGTCTACATGAATTCATGTAGTATTCAGACAAAAGTCAACGTCTTGGGTTCAGAAGTCAAACAAGGAATCAAACAAACAAGGCTTCAGATTATAACATAGTCACTAACTGTGTGATTGTGGATAATTATGTAATCTTTGCTCAGTTTTAGTTTCTTCATCTGTCAGAGATAGGAATAGTATACATTGCATTATATTCTTGCTACAGGAATTAGCGGATACATCGTGACTTTAGAGTGCCCAGAAATACTAATGAAAGTTAGTATTGTCTTTCCTTAATATTTTATTTTTTCATTCCTTGTATTCTCTCTTGAATTTCCTGATTAGTGTTCCTGGTTTACATGAACTGCTCTTGCATTCAGTAGGGTGTCTTTTTGTTTTGGTTAATGTCTCTTATCATACAGAAGCTTTTTAGTTTGATGTAATCCAGACATTTACTTTTTAAAGAGTTTGTGATCTACAATCCTTGTCACTCTGGTAAATCACTATCAGCCAGAATTGAAGAGCATCAGTTAGTAATAAACAGTGGATAAACTCAGCCTCAGGTTTGTGGGTTTTGGCTACACCAGGTTTACAAGCAACAGTGACTTCTTTTTAAGATTCATAGGATACTGGAAGGGAGGTTTTAGGAGCGAGTCCATAATTTTACCTTCCCCAGTTTCTATATCTGTATTCCTTGCATTTCTTGACACATATCCATTCTCTCCATCTTTAAAGTCATCACTGTAGCATCTTCAGATCTCGCTCTGCTTCTTTATCGAATCACTTTCTCTTCTGTTTTATCAAATCTCCTTGGGTCTCTTGTTTATAAGGGCGATTGTGATTACACTTAGGACCCACCTGGATGATATAGGATAATTGCCATATCTCAGGATTGTTAACTTAATCACAGCTACAAAGTCACTTTGGTCTTTCATGGTAGTATTCACAGGCATGAGGGTTAGGATCTAGATATCTTAGGAGGCTATTACTCCAGTGCTCACACTAGTTATGTGAAAAACAATGAAGCTGAACCTTTAATATTTAGGACAAAGATTACAGATATTGTTTATTGATCCACCTCTGTACCTAATTTTCACAGTAGTTGCCAGAGTGAACCTACCAGAAAAGAAATGGGATCCAAAATAGTACAATAATTAGTAATTGTAGATCATTTTCTATTGCTGCTCTTATATATTTTTTAATGCTTATTTGAAATTTGTTGTACCCAGAGATTACATTTCATATTCAGAATCTAAATATATTTTGTTTTATAAGTATAGTGACTAGATCGGTTGCATTTAGCAGAAAATTCATTGCATATACCTCCAAAATGAAACTCGTTGGAAACACTTCATACATATGGGGCTATGAATTATGATTTTTTACTTTACAAGATATTTGCAAGTCAGAAAAGCAAAATCATTGCTTTCTTCCTCCCCCTACTCCTTTATAAGGGAGCAGTTAATCTCATCTTTTGGCAGCTCAGAGACTCCTTCTCATACTCAAGCAAGCTTGTTTAGGCACCCCAAATTAAAGACTAGATGTTCACAAATGCCACACACATCTAAATAAGATAGAGCTGAAATCAAATATTAATGAACAATGAAAGTTGAAACCAAAATTGCCTGTAGAAAATGTGCCCCAGTGTTATGAGAACAATGTCTAAGTCTTCTCTTCCCCCTTCATTTTGAAAATAGCTGTCCATGAGGTGGCTCGCTAAGCTCTGGGATCCTGATGTATTTTTCTAGGGTGACTGCAGACTCTTGAACAAATAATTTGTTCCATATTGCTGGATTCTTAAGAAATAAAATTGCTCATCCTAAAAAAAATCCCTTTTCAGTACTGCAGGGTAATTTCTGCCTGGTGTGTTCAGTGCCTTTTACCCCCATCTTTTGGCTATTAGACTCTTACTGAGCTAATGCAATAATTCCTTGGCACTTTTCTCTTGCAGATGATGACAGGGTGAGCTTTTTCTTAGGCCTGCAGTGCCTGGCTGTCAGGTGGACTGTAACTACGTTCACATTCTTATTCATTAAAGGAACCAAGTAATACTTCAATGTCTCCTGTGTCTTCTGTTGAATCTTTGAGGTGATACGAACCTGATCTCATCAAAATTAATGGCTTATGGTCATTCACACCATTGCTGTTAATGGAGTTGAACATGCATTATCCCCTGCAGAAACAGTGCTTATTTGGACCTTATAATATAGCACAGTTTGGGAATGTGGTCGACTGAGATTCTGATCACTCTGTACAGAAGGAATTTGGAGCACTTAGCAAAGACAGTTTACGAAATGAATATTATAAGCATTGACTGCAAATTGCTGTTGTTGCTCAAGCAGGTTGTGGTAAGAGAGAGCAATAAATTTAAAAATATGTTTTAAAAATGTACTGGTGTTAATGAAACAAAAGCTATACTTCAGGCACTGTAATATAATGGTAATATGTGTTCTTTTTTGTACAGAGTCTGGCAAGCCTGGCTGTTGGGCTATTTCAGCCCGAGGCTTTTCCCCCACCCACTTCTGGAAGAATAGGATGGGCTAATACACTGGACTTAGAGGTTTGCTCTCATCTTCCATTTGTTCATTTTTCTCAGGTGGCCAATAGATCACAAAGCTTTGTCAAGACTGGTATAGTTCAGCGCCAGACTGGGGCAGGATAAGGCTGGGTCCTGGGGCACACAGAGTCAGTGGTCACTGTTTTATGTGAGGAACACTAGCGAACTAGACACACATAAGAATTACATATAATATTGTTGGAATAAAAGTAAGGTCAAGAGGACTGTTCAGCTATTGAACAGTCCTCATGAATTTACAAAACTGCTTTCTGTCAAATTTGAGATTATTTTGATGAGACAAGGTCATATCTTTACAATCAAATGGTACCTAACATCAATCACTAATGGGAGTTTACCTAACTTGTTATCCAACTGCTTATCCATTAGGTCTCAAAATATTTCAAGTAATGAAGTGCTGTCTTTTACTGGTGACTCTAGACTTTTTGTGTTCCTCCTTTACGAGTTAGCCTATATGTCAAAGTAATATGCAGAGATGAATGTCAAGGATGTTTATGGGGCATAAGTGTTGAGGAACCTTGTTTTCTCATCAGACCCCTACACTATAACGGGTCTAGACAGTCTTTATACTTGGGACACACTCAGTCCTTCAAAAAGTCTTGTGAATCTGATACAGAAACTCCCTCCTTCTTCTCTGTGTTTTGTTTTTTCTCATTGTAGATCACTAAATGTTAGAGTTTAGCTAATGCTGTGGTTCTTGGACAAAAGGAAAGTTAATCCCATTGACTGATCTTTGGTTTAGACAAATGGAATCAACCACATAGTAACCAGGGGCTTATCTTGTGTGTGAAGTAAACCTCAGAGTAATAAAGAATATTCATTTGACTGGCCTTGAGTTCCATACACTTCATTTTCAGAGTCATCTGTGGAAAGGTAAGGTTTTCCTATTTAGGTCTTGGTTTTTAGCTTTAGCTCTGCCAATTTTTTTTCTGCTACAAAAATGATAGACTCAAATGGAAGGCATGAGGTAAAATCTTGGGCTGGGAAATGTTATAGAGTTTGGGAGCTATCGTGGGAAGAATGACAATGGAAAGATTGTTTGAATGGACAGGAGCTGGGTACTTGTGAATCCTAAACTTCCTGCTGCATAGAACAGGAAGGACTTGAGGAAAAGGGGAAGGAATCTCAAAGTTTTCAAGGGTCAAACAAAAAAAAAGAAATGTTGCTTGATGTATTGCAAAAAGACAATACAAACTGAGGAAATACAATCAATGGTGGCAAACAGTATTTTCTATTGGGGTTTTTGAGTAATTACTGCTTGAAGGTTTCATATATAAATGTGGGAGGTTGAAAAATTAAAAGAAGCCCTAGAAATATGACTATAGAGTAGAGGTTACCAATGGGAAGGGTAAAGGTCGGGAGCAAAGAGTGGTCTTCAATGGACAATAATGGGTGTCTTGGTGATGGGTGTGGTGTGGTAACATACATCTGAAGAGGTGTGAACCTATACCTCTGAATCATATGTGGTATTATACACCAACATTATCTCAATAAAAATAATATAGCTAAAAAAGAATGAAAAATTAAAAATGAGGTAAAGAGCTGGGAGAGGAGCCTCTGAAGGGAACATGTGCAAAGTGAAAAAGAACATTATGTTCAAAGAAGGTGGAGAGAGAGGGAGATGAGATGCTCACTTCCCCTACCTAATAAGCTAGCGCTTCAGTCCACAAATCACATGAAAAGGCAGCAAGCAATGTTGAAACTTTACAAAGAATTAGAATGCTTTAATCCTTAATATGACTAGCGATTTAAATTACAATGAAGCAAATAAATTTTTTATTTTTATTTCCATATAAATCATAATAGTATATAGGTTTTTAATGTTTTGACAATTTTTAAAAGGCATGGCACAAAGACTGACTTTGCACAGATTGACCATGTATAGTAATTTTTGGATCTGCCTGTACCCATTATATTCTCAGATCAGCTAAAACCTTAAGAACGAAGATAAATATTGATGAAAGAGGGAATCACTTAAAAGTTGAATAAGCTAGATATTGACTCTTACTACACAATAATGTTTTCCACAATATTTACACTGTTATATTCTGGAATTTAGTATTGGGGAGTTGTTCAAGTTGTCTATTATGTGATTTCCTTTTATGGGTTTTAGTTTTTTTATGTCATATTTGCATATGTTTTGTAGGCATGTTTGTGAGCTTCAAGAGGATCCCATTTGCATCATGGCCTATCCTTACCTACTGGTTTGATTTTAGTCATTTAGCTTCTTAGAAGGAAAGGGTTAAATCTTAACATCCAACTACTGTTTTCCCCAGAAAATCACAACTCTTTCTCTTCAAATTCTTTTTCACTGAACTGTTCAGTCCTTATAGGAAATATGAGAAACCTATTATTCATAACATTTTTATTCAATATTTTTAGTGCATGAATTCACTATAGACAGGAACTGGAATTAGAAAAGTTCAGTATCCTATGATACTTTTAGGGAGCTGAATTATATAAATAATTTCCTCAGATGTGGTCTTTAGTTCACCTAGACCTTATCATGTATTGAAGAACAAAAGACAAAAAAAAAAGAGCAAAAGTGTGAGGAATTCCATTTCATTGGGCTTTTTTTTTTTTAACTGAATCCAGTGTTTAAACTGTTGTTACAGCAATCCCATATCCAGGGCATCTAAATGTGATAAGAAATGGCTCATTAGAACAATAATGGCTGCTGAAAAATTAATAGTGTTGGCTTAGAATGAGAAAAATACAATCCCAGCATAGGTCACTGGATTATTGCATTATTAAAGGTATCTAAACTAGCATGCAGATCCTTAAAGTGTCTCATAAAGAATGGGAATATGAATGGACTTGTACTTCTAACCTGAAGAAACATTTTACATAATTTAGATCCTGTCAGAAGACACACAGAGTCTTATCAAATATTGACTTTTTGGCACAGATCAAAACGAAGGACAATACTTCCTTTCTTGATTCTCCTGCCTTGCTTTTCTTCATTGCTTGGTGCAATTTTTCATTTTTATCTTTCTCCGCCATTGTTTTGCTTATTTTAATGTCGTTTTCTCCCCAAAATGATTTGGATAAATTGTCTTCATGAAAATACAATGAAAAGTATCCTGTGATTGTTTTTTGCGAAAACGATTTTCTTTTGCAGCAAATGCAACTCAGATAATGTCCATGATCGCTACTGTAATTGTGTTCACAGTGATATCAGGATGTGGCCACTCCTCTCTTCTTCACACAGTCACGCCACTCAACATAGATTTGTGGCCATTTCAGTTTTATGGAGATGGTTTACCCACGTATACATCATTAAAAATGTAGTGCTCTAAGGTTGGAAATAATTTATGACAGTCTGCTTTGTTTTACCAGCACATGTTTTTCAAATCAAATAAATTGCACGTAAACTAACACTATATTAAAGGTAAAAGGAACTAGTTAGATACTAATTATAGATGACCATTGCTCACTATAATGGTTATTTTTATTTTTAATAAGATAAACAATGTAAGTTAACTTAAAAACATACAAAATAAAACCAATGAATAAAAGCCTCTCATTCCTATAAGCCTAAGATAATTTTTTTTAACCTCTTGAAGATAATGGATGTATATTCATAGAGTTTGGAGGGCATGGGAAGGCTATAAGCCCAAAAAACTGACCTTGTGGAAAAGTTGTGGAAAAGACACTTAGAATTCACAAGATTTAGCAACTAGACTATCAATACTTAAAAATTATTCAAAATCTGAGCCTCCCTGGTGGCGCAGTGGGTTAAGCAACGCACTATGAAGCAAACCACAGCCTTTGTAGCCAGGGAGGGGACCCACATGGCACGGCAGACCTCTTCTGCCTTGCCTGCTGCTCCCCTCAGCAGTGTGTTTCAGTCAGTCTGCCTGTTCTGCTCCCCACTCTCTCTCTCACCACCCCTACCTCTGGCCTGTATCCCTGCTCTTGTGTGCATAAATAAATAAATCTTTAAAAAAGAATTCAAAATTTTAGTTCTTCTGAAAGGGGCAGGAGTGGAATGCATGTCTCAGAACTTGTGCCCATCATGTTTGATTCATTATCATTTTACCCCTATTGACTCTTTCATAATCACAACCTCCTAGAAGGGTTAATAACTGGTATATATATGCATAAATGTGACAATGATGGTCATAACAGTATTTTGTTTAATTAAAAAAAGATATAGCCAATAATATAACCAAATAATAGGCATCTTGATATTTCTCTGGGAGAGCATATGGGTATTATAGATGATGTTGACAAATGTTTAATGACACCTGCTGAGACTGTGCTAATTGTTTCACATTCTTTATCTTCTTTAGTTACAACTTTTTGAGGTAGCTATGTTTATTAACCCTTTATCCAGACATCATGACTGAGGTTTAGAAAAGCTAGGCTTCTATTTATAGTCACTTTGCCTATTCTAGATACAAAGACACATAGATGGTTACCTGGATGTGTCACTACACAAATCTTTTTTGGTTTTTAAATGGCATAATTTTTTATTGAGGCAAATGATGTTTTGCAGCATTGTATATGATTTAGGGGAATAGGATCCCACCTCTTCAGTTGTATACTACCACACCAGACCCACCACCAATTACCCACAATCCTCCACCACAGACTACTGGTCTCAGCCCCTTTATATCTCTTCCTCTCTGGTAGCTTCAATTCTGAAGTCAGATTTATAGGGTTTGTTTTGATTTAGCCTTGCGTTCTTTTGTTTTGTTTCTTTATAATCCACATCTGAGTGATCTCATTGGTATTTGTCTTTCTCCTGATTTAGTTCACTGGCATTATGAAAAACTAGGAAGGTTTTTTTCTTCTTTTATGTCTTTTTTGTTACAATTAATACTTATCATTTTAGAGTTTAAGAAAAAAATTAGTGGAAAATAATGTTCATTTGAGGAAAACGGTAGAAAAGAACTTTTTGGAATGAACAAGCAGTATAGGTCCAGAGAAGGAATTCTGGGAGCAGTTGAAATAGACATTACTTTCTCACAAGGGAAAATTCTGGTGGATAAACAGCTTAATCCTCCCTGAACACAGATGGAGCATGCCATTGATACTATCCTTGCTGCTGTGGGATTATGAAGAGATTATGTCTCAAAGAGTCAGGGGAACTTTTCACTGAAGAGGTAAATGCTTGGGCTGTCTTGAGGGAGGAATAGGATTTTCCAGGTAGGAAAACATTTGCAGGAGTGAATTTTCCTCCAAAGTTTGGAAATGAAGGGGAAATGTCTCAGAGGATGGTAATAAAGTAATGGACCACAGAGGACAGGTTTCAGTGTTGAAGCATCCAAAAAGACATGAAATGAAGGAGAATTTCCTCAGCAGAACCTGACAATTTCTGTTTTAGCAAGCACACTAATTCTTATATTCCATAAAGTTGAGTCAACTAAAATTTTAGGAACTTTTGCAATTATCCAGTTGACTAATATATGACTCAAGAAGAGTAGAAAATGGCAAGAAGTTTTTCCACCCACATATGCATTTGTTTTTGGCTTAATTTATCTGTGTATGTGTGTAGATAGTGGTGTTCAGCAGTAGAGGATACATAGTGAGCTTATTGTATATATTTGTTATCTGAGCATCCCTATGCAGATGTAAGTATGTGGGACATTTTCTGTTGAATCTTAAAAATAATGACAAAATGCTTACTATGATTTTTGGAAGATAAAAATCATCTAGGGATTCTGTGAAACATAGAGACAGAGCATCTTTAAAAACACCCAAGACTCTTTTTCTTACTACTTTATGTGTGAAAGAAAAATAAGGAACATAAAATGGTTCATCATTAAAGAAAAAAATACATCCAATTACCTCATCTTCTGGATCTTTCCTTTGTAAACCTCATATCAAAGTTGAAGAAAAATGATCACTTTTCTTTGAGATCTCAGGGCCAAAAAAAAAAAAATTCCCTACTAGTAGTCTATATAAGGTATTCAATAAGAAGAAGTTGCAGAGGAAGAGAAAATTTGTACATAGGTTGATTTTAATTGACTAACAAAATTAAAAAATGAATCATAAAGGCCTAGTGACCATCTGTTAATAGCAAAAAGATATATTGATTTTTTTCCACTGGACTAAGTAAAATGAAATTTCACAGCAAATCTTGATCTCCCAAATGACTCTGCTAGAGGAATGGAGTTTATTTTTTTTTGTTTTTTTTAAATTAAAATATTTTAAAATTTACATATACTTGCCATTAATTGTAATACCCATGTATTCACCATCACCATCGAGGAGTGGAGTTTAAATCTTTAAATGACAAGTCTTCAGAGAAGCAAAAGTTTGTGCAATATTTTTAAATATTATTTAGAATAGCAGCATCATTTTTCCTTTTGATCTATTTATTTAAATTTGTGTTTCCACTAAGCACTAAGTGAGCAATTTGTAGAAGGGTTTTTGGATTTAATTATCAGTTCACAGAGTTCCCACTAGAGTTAAATATTTATCCTTAGGCCAGGTATACTGAATATGTTGAATTAAAGCTTGCTATTTAAGAGGGGGAGGAATTAAATAGCTAAAAAATTACTCAATTTGTTCCACCTGTAAAATGCAGTGATTTACTTAATCTCACTGTCAGTTTTTAAAAGCATGATTATAATTGCAAATTCAAAAGTATCAGTTGTCCAAATGACAAGATTGTCTTTAAAGATGAAAGGAGAGAAAACCCAAGACATTTAGCAAAAAAAAAAAAAGAATCTATTATTGTTCTTCCTCCTTTTGCTTTCTTTAGCGGTACAGAGAAATTTTGTACAGATCAAAGGAAATTAAAAATACACAAATCTGCTGAAACTATCAGGGAAAGAAAAGTTTCAGAAAAGGAAAAGAGTAAGTGGGTATCAGTGCCTACGAAACTCTAAGATTTGTTTTTTGGGAAGCACAAGATGGTAAGATACAAGTTTAGCTATTGGTTTTTAGGGAGCATAGCACTTTCACATTTTGGGGGTTTAGAGTTGGCTTCTTATGCACCATACCAGCACATACTATTTCTGTGATGCTGGTTTAATCAACAAGAAGTGAATCAAACGTACTTAGGGCAGGTTTGTCCCTTGGGTTCCAGTCAGATTTCCACTATGCACTACAAAAAGAATCTTTAAGCCTGTGATGCCTTCTTGTGGCATTATATTATTAAATTAAATGATTTAATGATACAAAGACACATAGTAAGCACCTGCAATTACTGTTCAAATACACTATTAGTTAAATCGACAAAAAGGATCTGAGAACCCAATCATGACATATACCATTGTTTCAGTGGAGAATGTCAAATAGTCCTTAATGTAAGATTTTAGTGTACAGTGAGATCGTAGGTAAGACCACTGAATCAGATTTGAAGTATTATCATTTTTCGTAATTGTTAGAGAAAAGCCAACTAGCTTAAGTATGAAGTTTTATCTTTGCTATCAGGTAGATCTGAGTTAAAAATCTCAGTTTCACTTAGTAGCTTGATGACCTTGGTCAAACTGCTTAGCTTCTCCCAGCCTCACTTTTTTAATGTATAAAATGTAGATTGTGATGAGAATGAACTGGGTAGACTTTACATGATTCTGGTATATAGAATGTGCTTGACATGTGATTTTCATGTGTTGGTATAAACTATTACAAACAAGCATATTTAAAGCTTGTGCAGTAGAAAAATTGCTTACCAGTTGTAGCAGCAGGATGGAGGTGCACTGGAGCAAGGTTCGGGATGGTTCTGGGCAGACGGGTCAGCCTTAACTATGTACACTTTACAATTCCTTAAAATCAGTCTTTACTTGACAGTTATAGATTTTTAGTTTTGTCTCGTTCCTTGGTTTTCAAAATGTAAATGTCATGCATAGATAATGAGTGATCAAAGGAGACCAATAATACATTGTTTTCCTCACTAATATGTGAAACATAGAGAAACCAAACTAAGGGTCAGAAAAATATGTTTAAAAAGTAACCCTTGAAAACTGATTATAGAACTGAAGCATTTGGGGAGCAGGGGGAAGGGGGAAGGTTTAGAGCAGAAAGAGAAGGAAGTACAACGGACCGTAGTCCACCATAGTAGTGGTGATTTGGTGGTGGGTGCACAAAATGACGATATCTCATGGGGGTAACCTAATATTACCTCCATTAAAAATAAGTATGTTAATTAATTTTTTAAAAGTTGAAAAAAATTCTCAAACTGTTTTATTTTAGTAAGGGGAGCAATGCATGTGTTCTGTGTTTCTGATTTTAGTAGAACTCTTGATAATTCTGGTTCTCTATACTTTTGAAGGGTTAACTGGAGATAGGTCAACTAGACTGGTAAACATGATGGTTTTGACTATTATACTTTTCTAATTTTTCATGGCACAATATACATAGTGACTCTTAACAAAAATGACCGGAGATGTAGATTTGTATTTCAAATAAGCTTCATAAGCTGTTGGCGGATTTCAACTTTTTGTCAAACTTGTCTAGATTGTCATTGTTTTAATTCACAAAAGTACTCACTTGAAGAAGGAGCTATTTCTTTGTTAGTTGCAGAGTTGTACTATAATTCTTTTTTTTTCTGGAATCTTTAAAAGTTCATTTTGGAAGGGTTGATGTCTTAAAATCCACTTAATAAGTCAGTCACACAATAAATGGGTTGGAAGTGAATAATTGAGGAGCACTTGGCTTGACCCTTCTCACCTGTGGAACTTCTTTCTTTGGGACACCTTATCTACATCACGTAAATGTGACCATCTCATCTGTAAATAAGCAGAGGGCTTCCTGATCAACCCATAAGATGAATAACTGTAAAGTGTTATTTGTTATTTGTACGAAAGGAAAAGAGTAAAAGTAGAACTGTGATTTTTTTTAAAAAAAGATTCATTTACTTATGCATACAAGAACTGGGGTATAGCCCAGAGGTTTAGGAGGTGAGAGGATTCACCAGAGACAGAGTGGGGAGCAGAATAGCAGATCAAATGAAACACAGTGCTGAGGGGAACAGTGGGGCAGACAGAAGAGGACTGCTGCACCATGTGGGTTAGCTCCCTGGCTGGGGATTGAACTCGTGCTGCAGTTGCTGCTGATAGCTCCATAGTGCTATGACTTAATGCCTTGTGCCACCAGGAAGGCCCCAGAACTGTTGTTTCACATTCCAGTATCACCTCTTTAGATCCCAGATTGAATTTGAGAGAGCATCTATCAAGTGTCATTAACTTTTTTCTGTGAAGGATCAGATAGTAATAGTTCCATTTCTGAACAATACAGTTTTTGTTGCAGATTCTCAGCTCTGCTATTGCAGTATGAAAGCAACCAGAGACAATATGTACAAAAATGAATGTGACTAATTTCCAATAAAACTTTATTTACAAAAATAAAACTTTGCTCATAGTTGAAAGGAGACCATCATTTGCCAACCTGTGATATGGAGAATTGTGAGCTCAACACTAATAAAGTAGTCCATTCCATGTTTACAAGGAAATTCCTTGACGGAAAATCTCTCTTTAAAGTGGATGTCTTAGTTTAATTCCAAAGTCCTTTACAAAATCACTTTGGACTACAAAACATTTATACTGGCAATTGATGAGTTGATGTAGTCTCTTTGTCTCTGATTCACGTTTTCTCTCAATCACACACAGAATAATGAGTCATGTTTTAAAATTAATGAGGGGCTCCCTGGTGGCGCAGTGGGTTAAGCAACGCACAATGAAGTAAACCATAACCACTACAGCATGATTTCGATCCCTGCCACCGGCCGGCGGGGGAGGGGACCCACATGGCACAGCAGATTCTACAATCTTGCTCTACTTCAGGGGTGGCATGTAGGACTGAAGCCTGGAAGGGCCTTCCAAACACAATTTCAAAAGGACATTTGCCTCGATACTGAACCCCAGTTGCCTTAAGGTACGAGTCAGTCTTGGGATTATTTCTGGCACATATTTGGCAACCTCTGGTGATCCTTTGTGCTATTTTTTGTAAATTAGGGCCCCTCAAATATGGGCGCACTGTTTCCAGTAAGGGGTCTCTCCCACAGTAGATGTTTTAGCACTGGATATACAAGGGCCTCTGGGAGGAGTATCATCCCGTGGGAATTTACTCTCCAAGTGGAGCTGGGGTCGAACTCAGTAAAACCCCATTTACGAGCTCTCTCCTCATCCTGCTCAGTGTATTTAGGAACATACTGAGTTAAGTCCAAGAGAGGAATGAGTGCACCCTGGAGGGCAGAACGGGGAGCGGCCTTTGCCACCCGATCAGCTGCCCTATTGCCCCGTGCCATGTCGGACCCACCTTTTTGGTGGCCAGGACAATGCATCACAGCTACAGCTGATGGCAAGGCCAAAATTTCTGATGGGTACTTAACAGTTCTATTACTTGCAGTGAGGAATCCTCGCTCTTTCCAGATGGCTCCATGCATGTGCAGAATCATGAACGAGTACTTTGAGTCAGTAAATATATTAACCCGTTTACCTTTTGAGAGTTCCAAAGCGCGGGTCAGAGCTATTAATTCGGCTTTTTGTGCTGATGTACTTGCAGGAAGGGCCTTAGCTTCAATAGTGTTCTGGAGCGTCACCACTGCATATCCCGCGCATCTGCGGCCTTGCTCCATGAAGCTGCTGCCATCCGTAAACAGTTCCCACTCTGCCTCTGGAAGGGGCTGGTCAGTCAGATCTGGCCGGCTGGCATACACCATGTCAATTGTTTCCAAACAGTTATGGATCAAATTTCCACCCTCAGGTCCATCTGCAGTGCTT
>JAGFMF010011600.1:19768-33037 GCA_019455555.1 Galemys pyrenaicus | reverse complement strand
TCTGTTATTATAAACCCTGAATGCCAAATCTACTACTTGGGATGGACTCATCTCTGTAACACCATCCACCTTTGCTAATTTCCTCCGTATATCAGGGGCTCTATGAACGCCATAATGATCAAACGAGTATTTTCTGGAGCATCTGAGTTTATATCTGTGTGGGTGGTATACGCCTGGATAATTCGTTCAAGGAACTCTGATGGATCCTCGTCAGCTCCCTGTTCCAACTCTAGAATTTTGTTAAAATTTCTTTGTTTTGGAATTTTCTGTTGCAGCCCTACCAGTAGGCACGTCTTATAAAGCGCTAACATTTCCATATCCCCTTTGTTGGGGGTCCCAGTTTGGTTACACTGGGACAGCCACCTCTGACTCTAGGGATTCTCCATCCTGTTGGTGGAGACGATCAGCCTCCTCCCTGGCTTTCCTAAGGACCATTCTCTGTTCATCCATAGTTAACAACGTTTGTAACATGGATTGTATATCAGCCCAGTTAGGGCAATGAGAGAGGAAAATGGAGGCAAATAAGTTCGCCATCCTTTTAGGATCTTGGCGGTATGAGGGGACAGAGTTCCTCCAATTTAGGAGGTCTGCAGTACTGAAGGGGTGGTGTGACCAAAAGGATCCAGCAGGCTGTCCATGCTCAATTTAAGCCACCCATTGACATTTGCCGAAGAGGGAACTGTCCCGCTTCAGAGCAGTTTTTTCTTCTATATTGGATACCCTGCCTAGTGTGGGGAAGAGAAGACACTTTAGTTCCTTCCCCAGAGGGCAGGCGGGCCTCTGAAGCTGCAGGAATCTCCGAGGGAGGGCCATTGTCATGCTGAATATTATGCTTAGGTGGGTTCAAAGTATTTAACAAAAGATGATCCTCCTGCTTCTACCTCCACCCTCCTGCAGTTCTCAGAGGAAAAGGAGGGTTTATCCTTTCTCTGTGTCATAAGCAGAGCCTCCTCAGCCATATCCAATTTATGGAGAGCCTTCCAAGAATGGTGAGTCAAATGTGTTTGAATGAGGATAGTCAGCACCACCATGATGGACTCAGATTTGCCTTAGGAACCATGATGGGTTCTGTTTTCTTTAATTATGTTTGAAATTTATTTTTATTTCTTTCAAGACATTACTTTAAAATAAAAATGAAGTAGAACACTTATAAAGCATTCTTACTATGTAGATTGAGCTATAGAACTGCCTAGTTCCAGCCCCTGAAGTGTAACTACATGCAATAAATCCCAATAGAACTGCTGGGAAGGCTATGTTATTTCTATCCCTCAACCCTAGAATTATAAAAAAAATTATAGAATTCTCTTTACAAAAAAAATTCTCTGCAACAGAAGATTTACACACACCAGTAAAAAGGACTTATGCTAGTAGGGGTTTTATTTCCTCACTGTTATCCTCATTATAAATAAGAAATATTTTATTGCTTCTTCCAGACACAGCATTTTACTAGATGCCATCCTCTGACTCAATAAATTCAATAAGCTAATACAAGTTGAAATCATTAAAGCTGTTTAATAACTCCAAAGATATGTATATATCTTATGATGTTTACAGTATGCATGATGAGACTTAGAAACATCATAGAAGTTCAAAATAATGGTAAACATTTTTATTTGGAAGTAAAAATCTCTTGGTTGTTGAAGAATTTCTAAGTTTCTCCCAATTTATTTAGTCTCTGCTAATTTTTTTTAAATCTTGCAAAGTTTTAGAAATAACATTGCTTTTATTAAAGTCAGAGCCTTAAAAGGCCTAGAACTTTTGCAAACTACCAGCAGACACTGGTAGTTATTGACTCCATATCTATTTCCTTCCTCTACTTCCTTGCTAGGATATTCCTAATATTGTTTAACGTAAAAATAGTATCTGCTATACATTCATCTTCCTTGCCCTTGTCCCTGTGAACCAGTTCTTATCAATGATACTAAGTAAAACTCTGCTGAGTATTAACGAGGGAAGCTTTTTCCTTACTTACTTTATTGTGTGTTAAATGTTTTTGTCCCTATTCTTCAATGTTATGGTATTCGAAGGGAGTGCCTTTGGGAGATAATTAGGTTAAAATTAGGTCTGAATATCTGAATGCAGATATTACAAAGTTCAAGCAGATATCTTTTAATTATAGAGTGACAAATGTAGAGTGAAAGCCAAAATACTAAGGCTGAAAGACCAGGAAAATGGAAAGAACTTGTGTCCTTGATGGCATCTTTGAATAGATAACATAATGTAATCTTGTTACCTGGGAAAGGGTATTCAAACTACTTATTTGTTTAAACTACTGCAATTTGGGTTTCCTGCTACTTGTAGCTTAAATTTTCATATCGGTGTGAAATGGCTGTCGTTTAAATTACTCAATGTTTCTGTGTTCAAATAGATTTTTCAATTCTTGCTTCTTAGCAATTTCCCCAAACTGATGTAATATCAAATAGGAATATCTTCACTAAGTCAATCTTCTCAACAAATAAATTTTTAATGGTGTAACTAGCTACAATCTTTCTAAGAAGAAATCACTTAAATGCCAAATATTTATCAACAGATTTTCCGAGAAACTGTCCTTATCTAGAGATGTCACTGAATTTAATAACAACCATGATAGCAGAGTTTCTTTAGTCTTTTTGTTTCTTTGGTCACTCCTTTGCAGATGTTATAAAACCACAGTTTTATCAGCACCTGGGAGACTGTATTTTGTAGTCTTCAACCATTATGAAGAGTCAGTTTTTCTAATGATTTTCTAATGATTATAGATTGATTTTGTTAATTGCTTTGAAAGCATCTGAAAATGCAATTCAAATGCTTGCACTTATAAATTATTCATAGTAGAAACTGCAGGACCACATTTCACTAACTTTTTAGGTCTTGCATATGATGCTGATCATCAACCTGTAGATGACTTTTGCAGTACTATTTGTTTATGGGGTCTTTCATTTTCATAACCTGGAATGCTCTTGATGTGCTGTTCATTTTTAGTATCTTGGGTGTTTCCTCTGGATTACCTCTAATCATCTTGTATTCCTCAAATTACCACCTAGTTTGTGGTACCTCAGAGACAGGATTGAGGTAAATAAACTTGAGGCTAAGGAACAAAGATATTCTTTGAGAACTGAGCTTTTATTTTCTTTTTGAATCATAGGTAATTATTTTTAAGTTGTACTTAGTAAGATTAGCTATTAAATCAGGCACTCTAAATAGTGTAGAGGGTTGGGCTATAGAGAACCAGCCAACAAACATCAACTTACCAAATAAAACCATTTGGCTTACATAGAGAATCAATTCAGGGCAGAGCTATGAAATAGGACACGTTTGTCAGTGTTCTTTCCATTACTATACTATTTCTCACTCTACTTTCATAAAATTGCGGTCCAGTTGCTCAGTTTCTTTTTAGACATCTCATTCCCACCCAAGCAAACATGCCTCGTGTCCTATTCCTTCAGTATTCTTCTAGATATTATCTTGAAAAGGAATTAGATATGCCAGTTTTAGTAATGCTGTAACCTATTATTTAACTTTCAAAAGTATTTGTATTATAAAAGTCTACAACTCCTTACTCAAAATAATTTATAGCTATTGGAGTATGAATATAAAGTATTAATAGAGATTCATAACTGCTGGGAGTATTTGGGGATTGAGGTGCAGTCTTGTTTTCACACAATTGCTAGATGGATGGGTTGTTTTCTAAATCACCTTAAAAATGGTTGACTTTAATAATTTCACACAGTTCTTGACCAATGGGAGAAATAAAATTATAAAAACTATTTTTTAAGTTGATATATTGAGCCATAGAGACATTTACCTACTCTCCTCATTTTTTCCAATGTCACACAATGACTTGTTGGTATAGATGGTGCTGCATTTACCCCATTTTCAATTTAACATGTTCTCTGTAAATTACTACAGCCTTTATGGTTCTGTTTCCCCACCATGATCGATATTTATTGTGAAACAGTCAAGGTCAGATTTTCAATTCTATCAGTGAGCAATTGCATGGAAACCAACTACGTTGGCTAAGAGGTGAGCAGTCAGAGTCAACCCTCAACAATCGGATTGACCAGACTCTGATTTCTTCTTAAAATGTGATCATTTATAGCTTACCTCCTGATAAATATAAATCAATGTTAATTAAATAGCATCCTAAAAAATTACTGCACTACCTTCTATAAGCACTTGTCTCCAGCTGGATTGATACTTAAATGACTATGTTCTATGAATATAATAAGATTATTGGAGGATTTGCTGTAGATTTTGGTGTGCAAACAGTAGCACGTAACATGTATACTTACCAAAAAAAAAGCCTCTTAACACAAACCCACATAAGGGGAAATAATTCTAAGTTATAGTCTCAGGAGAGCAGAGGAGAGTGGGTGGATGAAGCAGGAGAGGGTTGTGAAACTTAAGTAGGTGGCCTGATGCTGTGCTCTGATACAGATGTTTCCACTTCTGTTGCCATAAGGAAGGAAACCAAATGTGACATTTGTCAACACCTGCAAAAAGTTTAAAGAGGTGATTGTGCATCATATAATAGGATTTTCTAGGCAATAGATGTCAAGGGAAAATTACTCAATATAACAAAAGGAAACATTAAGTGGACATACAGAATTGTTTCAAAGGTTGAAAAATCCAGCTGGTTAAATGCCATAATCCCCCTTTTCAGTAGTTTCCATTTTGAGATGAATTTATGGGAAATCCATTGGTTATCAAGCTTTTGTCAACAGTGGTAAAATACTTTGGAATGACTGACTTATTTTTCTGAGTTCTATAATATTATTTTAAAGCTGGGATTCATATACAGAAGGATCTAAAGAACTTTGTACTTAAATTTTACTCCCTGTGTTTGAGAACATGGAGAAGACATATGAGTAGTTTAGTATTGTACTATTCTTTGCTCTCCTCTGGTTACAACATACAGTAGAGGATCCATTTTTTAAAGATTGTTGCTTTCAAGCTTCAGAAATAAGAAGAAAATAGTCTTTTTTTTAATCTTAGAGCTGTAAAAACTGGAAGACTCTTTGAGGAGCATCTTATTTAAGCAGGATTTTTTTTTTTGTATCCCTGATGTTGTTTGTCTTCTACAATAGGGTTTGAGTATGTTGTGTGTTTCCTGATTAGTATTTCTGGTTAGGACATAGAAAATCATCTGAAATAAGTGTGGCTGGATATTTTGGAACTACACATAAATATACATGAATGTGGATGACAGTAAAATAGTAAATAATAACAAAACAGTTAGAGTCTAATATGTTATGTTGTCAGGGAAGAAATGTGGGTTCAATTTCAATTGTAGCCTCTTATAAATCACACAGATCCTAGTGGAATAGAGACTGACCCTGTGTACATGTATTTTGGTATTTTGCACCAAACCAGAAAAAGACTTAGATTTGTAATTCCAGAATTATCCTTCCCCTTCAATGTTCACTTGGGATCAATTACATGGATGCATTTCTGTACAGTTGGATCTTTATAAAAGCCCGTCAAAGAAGAAATGAAAAAAAAAGAAAACTAATGCACAAATAAAAATATTTCATGCTCATTACACTGAGACATTAATCATTTGAAATTGATAATTAGCAACTATGGCAAAATTTTCCCTTATTTTCCAATCTGTTTTTATGCCAGATGCAAACAGCCTCCTGTACACTGACAGTTGGCCTGCTATTCTGCATGTTTGTGTTGCTTTTGCCTGCCTAGAGTCCATGTTTACTCACAGACCATCCCTTCCTCTCTGTGCACAGCTGTTTCCCTGCAGGTGGCATTAGGGACTGGATTGTGCATTCCTCTGTTTATAGGTGGGGAAGTTGAAATGCAGAGATGAAGACATTGGCCTTGAGTTATGACCTGACTCAGTGCCAAAGACAAGAACTCCAGGCTTTATAATTCCCAGTCCTGTGAAATACCAGCTTCTATTTTCTCTTCATCTCAGCTTCATGGTCTTATCTGTAAATCAGACCCAGTGCCCTCAGCACAACACTGACGGTCAGACAACTGCACTTAACACCCTGTAAATGGGCTGTTGGGACTCGCAGGACAAGTCCAAAATAAATGGTCTGAAGCCTGTTTCAAGAAAACAAGCTGACCTGATTGTTTTAATTCCTGCTCCCTTTCTGAATCCCTCTGACACAACCAAAGGAGTATAAAAACAAAATAATCTATATGAGTTGCAAAACAAGGAAGAGTACCTTCCACATACCAGAGGAATCCCTGTAAGATACACTGCAGATAACTAGCTCCAGAAAAGGGCTCTAGTCAAACTGAATCACAGTGAAGGAGCAAAGACAGCTTGGGGAGTAAGTGACTGCAGTCCTAAACAGAACCCTGAGAGCTGTGTAAGATGAAGCAGGAACAATTCCCTGGGAAGTTAGAGTGGAGAGCAAATCTCAGTTCTTCCAGAAACTGTAAACATTTGTCAACATATATTGGCATGCAGTTTAGGCTAACATTTGATACAGAAGAGTGGGGATACTGCAATGGGAATATTTCTCTCTCAGGGTAGACCTTGTCCTTAATGCTTTTTATACACTTGAGAGTGAAACCTCAACTTTTCAAAATCAGACCTGTCTAACAGTTTTCACTTGTGTCTCTTACTAAATGTAACATACAACATTAGACCATATCCTCTTTCTGTTCTCAGCTCGAAGGTGGGTATCCTTCTTTGTCAGAAGATTCTTTGCTGTATCCTCCCAAGGTGCTAGAAGGGAGATAAGAGTAATAATACGACCAGAGTTTCCAGGGCTTATGGCTGTGTCTTTGTGGACTGGGCTGGGATTTTCTTACAGCAAGTTGGAAGCATTGCAACTCAACTGATCTTAAGCACATTTGTTCAGGTCACAGAAGGCAGATATTTTGGCTGATATTTAAATCTATTTACAACCTTTGAGTATTTAATACCAAAAGGTCTCTTTTCAGGTAGAAACCCATTAAACTTGTCTGATTAGATCCCATTAGATTTCAACAAACTTCAGCTTCCCTCTCGATCCATAATTAAGTCATCAATATCTGTACTTTCTTCATCAAGGATACAGCCTGTAGGGAATTTGCATACAGGATTTACTCTTTTCATAGCTCCATGAAGTCTTCCCACAGGAAATTTATCATGTCTTGTCTAGGAACAGTAGTTATTACATCAAACATAAGTATTTTCCATAAAGTGGAAAAAATTGTTATATGGATGGTACCAAAGAGAACATGTGACTCTTTTTGCATTGTCCTGATGCTCCCATTAAGTGTAAGCTAAGTATAGCAGATGTTCTTTCCCATGTCTTGCTTCTAATGAGAGAAATTCAAATATGTTAAAAAAGGGAAAGCAATACTCTTTGCTTATTTTGAGATTTGAGGGAAAATTGCAAAGGAATTCTTTACCACAACCGTACAGTTCCTGACCTGAGGCCACTTCTGCCTCCTCACACACAATCCGGCCCTGATCTGTGGAAATAGATGCAGCAAAGTTGAAAGCTGCCTCTTTTACCTTATATGGACCACAAAGAGTTTGCAAAGAGAACAACATATTCTTTCTAAAATGTCTCCTTCTCCAGTTTTGGACAATAGACTATATTTTACTTCTATCCAACCACCAACTGTCACCTGTACTTTAAGGACAAAAAAAGTAAAGAAAAATCAACAGACCTATGAAAAAAGTCTCAGTCCTTCATCAGAAAGGGATTTAAAAGAATCAGAGCAAAAATCTCCCTATGAAGCAAAGTTACTACATGATGCTGGAGAGAACTTCAGAAACTTTATTTGTGTTTTTGAAAAGGCTTAAAAGGGCACTGCATCTATGGAAAGGGAACACTTTAAGGTAAAGAATGATAAAAAAAGAAAACAGTGTAATGCTTTATGATATAAAAATACCACAATGAATCTATTCTATGCTTTTTGAATTTTGTCAAAATAAAAATGTTCCCCTCCCCAGCATCATTTTGAACAGATACAGCATTTGTGTGCTATGGAAGAGAGAGAAGGTTGAGCACAGGAACACAGATGAAGAAGTTAACAAAAATATAGAGATGTTTATCATGAATGAAAAAGGAGTCAGGATGAACTTATTCAGGAGATCAAGCATAATAGGCACTCCAGAGGGAGAAAAAGAGCTGGTATAGGAGAAATAAAAATCAGTGAAATAATGAAATGCTTCCCGAGGCTCAATAAAGAGTTGAAACTTTAGATACAACTGGGCAAAAGTAATAAAAATGGTCCATATTTAGAAAAATCTTGTTGAAATGTAACTAGGCAGACATTTCTGGCAGCTGCCAATCAAACTTTTCTTTAGAAATAGTCCATTCCAGAAGACAATGAAACAACACTGCCAGAGTTTTTGCAGCAAATATCAGCATCTATCCACCTAAGACTGTTCATTAGCAAGAGCACTGGAAAGTTATTTTGGAGATGGAAGAAATTAGAAAACAAATTACCACCATGCTATTCTTGAAAATGTAAATCAACAAAATATTTGTAACTAACTGAAAAATACACTGAAATGCTAAATTTATGAATGAGAGAATTGGAAAAAATAATTAACAGTGAGGAACAAAGCCTTTGAAAACAGAGAAAGCTAAATGTGATTGTTGGATTATTGAAAAATAGATACATAATGGAAACAATAGTAAATAATATAGTTAAAGTATTCCAGATGATTCCTAGGAAGTTAAATGATATTGTGCAGGTAGTTTATTATCTACAAAAAAAAATCACTCAGTCTTCCTGCCACAGAAGTGGAGGTGAGTTTGTGTCCACTGTGGTCTACATGATTTGACTATTAGCTCTTATAGACATGTATTGCCATGTTACTTGTAAAAGAATGAGAGCAGAAAGGATGGATTCTACTTCTAGGCCTGGAACTTAACATTGGAAGTGGAAGTGACCTAATTTTTATCTTGAAGATAGTAATAATGCTCAAGTGCAGGGGACAAAGCTTTGGAAGGAATCTGGGTCCCTCATTAATTCAGGTGACATCTATTTTGCTCCATGATCACTGCATCCCACAGATTTCCTATTCTGATGATTTTGGACCATTCAGTGTGGACTGTTATATGAGTGAGAAATAAGCTTATTTTTTAAGTAAATGTGCCAAGGAATCTTTGTTACAACATTGATAGATTAATTTTACTCTTTCTCACATAAGTTATGAAAAAGGAAGAACGAAAAGAGAACATGCAGTGACAGAGCTATTCATGTCATTATACACGGATAAAAGGTACAATCCAAACAAGCATTTTCATTAATTAATTAAATTTTTTGTAGTTATTTTCTTACATTGCTGTTAATTTTTGGACAATATTTGATGTCTGCCCCTCAGGTTTAGTAAACATATATTTTTAAAATAACAATAGCTCATAGTATTATATATTGTATATATATATCATATATAAATATAGTACATATATTGTATATATCTATATATAATATATATTGTATATATGTATGTAGTATATATATTGCTATGCAAACTGTTTTTTGCAGTGGGCAATATTATTTTTGGCCTTTCTTCCATACCAGTATATAAAGAATTGCATTTTTTTGGTAGCTTTCAAAAGGTACTTTATAAAATGGTGATTTTGTGATGTAGTTAATTCTGCTTTTATCTTTGAATATTATCAGAATCTTATATAATTGAGTTTAAAACCTTATATAATTGAGAAAAAGTGCCCATTTACATGTAAATCACCAAGTTATAGTATCCAACATGCCTTGTGTCATCCAGGAAAAATACTGTTGTTTCTCCCTTTGACAAAACTGCGGAGGAACTTCAGATGCCATTGAGGGGTTTGTTAGATTTGGATTCAGGATGTGAAAAGGGTCTCTGCATGCACGCATTCTTTACCCTTCCTCTCTTCTCTTGCCCCTCCTCCCTGTTTGTTTTGGAATTTTTATTTAGGCTTAGCTTTCTTCGGAATATTTGGCTATTACAAATGATCTTACAGTGAAATACCTTATGTTCGTGTGCAAGTAGTATAGGTGTTATTTCTGGTTTAGGAACACTCACACATGGGGTTGCAAAATTGAATCAGAGGCAAGTGTTCAAAGTTGTCCTCCTTGCAGTTGTTTGCCCTTCTGATCTTCAGAGCTGCTGGAGGCTGCAGAGAGTATGACTCAAGAGTTTTCTTTCTTGGCTTGGTTGGAGCCCAATGGGGTCCCTGGCTGAAACCAGTCATCTTCAGACACATTTTCTGCAGGCCCCTGAGTGAATGTTGCACCCTCCATCAGTCAATGGAGAAGATTTTCCTCAGCTTCGGTGACAGGATCACTTCATGTTGCTGTGGTGGCCATGGCAAGTCTGGTGATTGTTGGTCTCTAGGATTTGAGAGTGCAATGGAAAGGTAGATCTCCTAGTCGATTGCACGTCACCCAAAGAATGAACTGTAACACCCTGGGGGAGGCTGGAAAGCAGCCTGAGAGGTTCCCTCAGATTTCTAAAGAGGTTTGGACAACAGATCCCTTTACGCTTCATTTCATAATATACTTCTGCCTTTCTGAGCTATAGGCCCAAAATGTAAAGCAGAGGCATGTCTCCTTTTATTTTCCTGTGTAATATCTCCCCTTTCCCTGAACCCTGCTAAGGTTTTACTAGTGGTCAGGTAGATCTGCTTGATTGTTTCATTATTCTTAGTGATTTAAATTTCTTATTGATTATCTGAGGATGTTGAGCATATTAAATACCTAGGATGGTGCCATAATACACAACAAACACTCAATATGTATTGTGTTGGGAAGTTCTTCCATAAAAGGTATGGGAGAGAGAGAACTACATTATTGAAGAAACAGTAAGTCAGACTGTGATCCATCACAGGCAATCTTCTAAGAGATATTGAAGACAGAAGAAAAACCTCATCCCTTTATCTACTCATTACATACATGTTCTCAAGATAAACAATAACTAGTCGTCAAAGAAGAGACTGAGCAGCACCCTTTGCCACACACAGCTCATTTTAGATTCTTTTGAGGTAATTGTGGTGACCTGTGGTAGGTAAATGATTTTATACAGAGGAAAAGAAAAATCTATCTTTCTGAGAAGAATGTCGAACAAAATGTCCAAACAAAATGTCCAACAAAGTTAGATGCCTGGACTCCCAAGGAAATTGGGAGGTAGTAGTATCTCCCTTGATGTCTATATTTCAAAGAGATGGTTCCTAAACCTTTGAGAAAGAGTCTTGGGCCATAAAGCTGACAAAAAAAACCTATCTAGTTTTCAAAAGGATTTTTATATATTTCAAAGAGGTGAGAAGTACCTTACAATTACAAGTGTTTTAAAGTAAATTGCTCTGAAGAAAAGGAGGAAAGAAAAATCTCTTCCCTTGTTTTCTTCAGGATAACTAAGGTTCTTCATTTTAATTTTTATTTATCCTTACAGTTGCTGATGATAGTGTCATTATTTGTAAGTACTTATTATTTATTACAGTACTGATTACAATACAGTTTAGTTTATTGTCTACTCAATAAAAACAAAATAAAATGAAACAGAAACCAAACTAAAAATCCTACCACCATCCATTGAGACTTTCCTAATCTATCTAGTCCATTACTCTCAGAGCTCACCTGTGAGAAAGCCCCCTCTGACTCTCTGCCAGCCTCAAGGGGCATGTGGATTTGGTTCTGACTGTTGTCTCTGCCTGGACTGCTGTTCTTCACATCTGTGCACAGATTTCTTTTTTGCCACCACTTAAGACTTTTCTTAAACACTGGCTTCTTATTGAAGGCTACCTTGATCACATTGTTGAAAAAGATACATTCACTCTGGCCACAGCACTCGGGTCTAGAACGCTGCATTCTCCTCCTTGTTTTATTGTTAGCTGTAGTACTTTTCAACTCTTTAGAATAGAGATTTTTGTAGTTATTTTGTTTATGTATGGTTTCCTTTCAAATGAGGGCAGTGTTAGGGATAAACAATACCTTGTCGACTTTGTTCACTGCTTTATCTCTAGGATTGAGTAGGCACTAAATAATATTTTTGGGATGAAAGGGAAAATTAACAAATATCCGATGACATTTTCATTGACCTTTCATTATACATAAAGGATTTTTCATAAGGAAATATTTTAATTTTTATGTAGTTACATTTATTAGTCTTTTATGTGTGTGTTGTGCCTTCCTAAGATAAATTTCTCCAACATCAATAGATTTCTCATTATCTAAAAGAAAAAGGTCAGTAGTAGAAAAAACTTGTAAAATCTGAATGAAGTCTGATGATTAGTTAATAGTAATGGAAATATTTTGGTAATTCACTTTGAAAAACGTACCATAGTGATACAAAATATTGATAATAGGAGAAATGAGTGAGGAGTTTATAGCTACAGGAACTCTCTGTATTATATTGGTTTCCTTTCTGTAAATTTAAAATTACTTTAAACATTTATTTATTTTATCTTTGAGCAAGTGTATAGATTGATTTTAGTTTCAGGTTTTAAGCTCTTACTGGAATGACTCTTTTTGTTATTGAATTATGTGAAGTAGATCTTTTCCCCATCTCCCCATAAGGATAGTCAGTTGTTCCAGTTTGAAATGTTGCTATATAATATATAGTCAGTAAGAGAAATGCATTTTCTCACAATGTTGCAACTCTTCTCATATATTTTTTCTTCCAGATTAATTTTTCAGTCAGGTCATTAAGTTTCATAAAAATTTCTATTGTGATTTTTTACATTCAGAATGTAAAAGATAGATATTATAAAATTTAACTGCATTAAATTGCTGTATTTGATATCCTTCACATATGCAAAACTATTATAATCAATAATAAAGAGAAAGAAGATATGCAAGAATTATGAACTAACATGTTAACTGATGAGAAATCATGAGACCAATACAAAAAGCCATACAAAAATATTTAATAAATTTCAAAGTAGGGCTTCCATGCACCAGGTTAAATTACAGCACTATGAGGCTGTCCGTAGCCACTGAAGCACAAGTTCGATCCCCAGCCAGGGAGGTGACTCACATGGTACAGTAGAACTCTCCTGTTTGACCGACTGCTTCCCTCAGTCATGTAGTTCAGTAGACTCACGTGTTCTGTTCCTCACTCTGTCTCTGGTGAATCCTCATCCCCTCCTCCCCATATCTCTGGCCTGTACCCCAGTTCTTGTATGCATAAATAAATATTTTTAAGAGAAATTTCAAACTAAAGACTAGTCTATTAAATATAAAGAGTCATCACTGTGATTGTTTTCAAGTGGCAAAATTAAAATGGTCAAACATGAAATGCAAATGGCCAACAGGCATATGAAAAAATGCTCAACTTCTCTTGTCATCAGAGAAATGCAAATCAAAACCACTAGGAGATACCACCTCACCCCA
>JAGFMF010011600.1:0-19498 GCA_019455555.1 Galemys pyrenaicus | reverse complement strand
GAAAAACTAGACTCATTCATGGGAACATGGATGGAACTGGAAGGGATTATGCTCAGTGAAGTAAGTCAGAAGGCAAAAGAAAAATACCAGATGGTTCCTGCCTTAGGAGGAATATAAGGGAACCAAATAAGTATCAAGGAAAGGAATAAGAACAACAACAATAATAATAACATCAATAAAGACACAGAAACCAACAATGAGGACACAAGGACAAATTGGGGACACTTGGTGAGAGGGGAGAGGGGGAGGGTGAAGGGCAGACGGGAGCATGAGGGACTGAAGTGATGGTGCACTAGTGATATGGTGATGGGGAATACATGGGGATTACAATTGATGTCAAATATATATAAATAAAAAAAAAAAAAGCAAAAGCCTGACTCTAGTGAGATTGTAGTGACATATGGGCTCCTATGTTGTTGGAAGAAAAACAAATTGGTAGAATTGGTGAAAAACAACTTTGAGTACTTATTAAGAATAGCTACTTTAAAAAATCCTGTGAAAGAATAATCCTGGAAAAAATTGTAATAAACATTTTCAAAATATCGCTATATAAAAGTAAAAGTGGCCCAATTTTACATTAAGCATAATTGAACAAGATTTGTTATAAATGTATGGTGTTATCTATGTATGGTGAATATGTATGAGAACACACATATATACAAATATATCTACACAATTGCTTGACCATAATATACTTAGTTGGAGTGCCATAGGTTTACTTAATGAGTGAAAAATAGTTTATGTAGATTTTTATTGAATAAAATCAGGGAAGATTTATAATGGCTTCTTTGCTGACGGTATCTCCAGAGCAGAATCTGTGCCCTCCTTTGCGTAACTGAACTACTGAGAGTCATCAAAGAAAAACGTTTGTCTTTGGGCAAAGTGACAGTTATTGGGAAAGTCGATTTCATTTTTTGTGGCTTTGCTAAGAAACCCTGTGATACTGATATGGAGCACGTGATGTATTTGTATTTGTTGGTTGCAGGTGTCCTTTCATTGATATCATCACCTCATTTAGTTCAGCCAGGTCTACATCATTCCCAGTGTTTCACTGCTCCTGGTGATACTGAGTTGACTGTGAGAACTTCATTGCCTTTTCAATACACCATTTCCAGCTGGATGTCATTTTGGGATAACAAATGTTTAATATCACCCAAGCACCTGCGTATTTGAAAGTGAAGAGGCAAGAAGTACAGGGATAACAACAACAAAAGCATTGCAGCTGATTTCATACTCAGTATTCTAGCTGGAATAGGCCTAACTAGAGTTAGTTTGGCTAATCTTAGATTACTAAGTGTCTCTTTTTTTTAGTTGAAAAATTCTTTTCCTTGAACCTAGGCATAGCAATATATATTATTAATTGTCCTCCACAGTACAGACTCTTCACTGACTCGCCAATATATAGTCAAGAACATATCGATCACATAGGATTTCTTTAATCAATGAGTTCATGCTGTTCTGGCCACTAAAGTCTGACCCCATTTCATTTGCTCTCTTAGTGGTAATCAGGGATCTACTTCCAGTCATACATTTTCATTCATGCATTCCTATTTGTATTAGAAATCACTTTATAATCTGGGGAAATTTGAAATCTCCAACCCCTTCTACTGAATTAATATATTGGCTTCTTAATGAAAAATGGGCAACAGGAATAGAAGATGGGTGAGTGGTAGTTCAATTGTTCATGCTAATCATGAGGGGGTCACCTGACTACACATGAGGAGTATCCATGGGAGTACAAATTGAGGGTACATAAATGTATTGTTTATGAAAACAGTTCAGTACCAATTACTTTCTGGACTTAATTAGTTTTATTGTAGAGGACAAACACTTTAGATAAAATTAAATAGATCATGTACTGATTTCTAAATAACCTCTTGATAAATAACTGGTCTATAACCATTCTTATTCAAGATGTTTCTTAAGTTCCTTTGAGGCTCTGGGAAATAGCAGTACCAGCAGTTAATTGTAAGGGACTAAGGTCCAATTAAGATGTGTCAGGATTAATAATATTCCTATGTTGAATATGTAAGGGAATGTGATGATTAATTTTGGGATGAAGCGTGGTATCATTTGGACTTTTTGGTATGACTATAAGATTCTTACTAGAGAGATCTGGGGTTAGATGACAAATCTAGCAGTTGGAAAAGGTGGCAGCTATTCTGATTGGGAAAGGCAAATTAGAGTGTGCAGAAGCTTTATAGGAACAACAATCAAGTGAGCAGCAGAAAGAAACCGGAAGAGGGGAATTCTAGCATTCAAACTTGAACCAACATAAAGGAAATAATCAGGCAGTAGGAGAAGACAAATACAATGCAAATTCTTTGTCCTAGGTATGCATTTTGAAATTATTGAATGAAATTGTCTCTAATCCACTCTTGTAACAGTTATTTCTCTTTCTTTTAATAAGCCTTAGAGTTTGACCACCAGAGGAAACAGACACTTGGGTTGTAGAATTCTGAACAGTGTTTTCATCAGGAAGAAAGAACTGACAGTTGTATTACCTGCATTTTAAGATCAGAGACTGCAATAAAAGTTTCTTAAAAAAAGTACTCTCTATAAGGCAGACTTTTATTTCTTTCAATACCGCTTCTGTTCTTATTTTATATTATGCAAGGGTATGTCTGGGAATAGTTGGACGTGCATCTTAGACCTCATGAGTATATGACTGTGATATTAATTTTTGTTAGAACCTTGAAAGATCAGAATTGAGCAAGGTAGACTCTGTCAGAGGTTGAGTCAATCTGAGTCTCACAGGTTTTTTTCAGTAATAATCACATATGGTGAGAATTTAAGGGGATTTTGTGGCATAAATCAAAGTTTCTTTAGTATAGAACTTTAGGCTAGGAGAAAGAAATAAAATAACAGATTTTATTGGATCTTATAATAGTTTACAATACAAAGCAAGAGTAATTATAAATGCATGGTATTGGAATAAAAATAGACACATCCATCAATGGTACAGAATCAAAAGCTCAGAAGTAAAACAACTATGTCAATATTTAATTTGTGATCAAGGCGCTTTGACCATACAAAAGAGAAAGGAAGGTCTTTAAGAAATGGTGCTGGGAAATCTGGATGGTCACATGTAAAATTATGAAGTAGGATCACACTCTAACTCCATGCACAAAAATAAATTCAAAATGAATTAAAGATGTAGGTATAAGACCCACAGTAATAAAATATATAGAAGAAAACATTGGCAAATGTATTTCACAACATCAATGATAAAAATGTTTTTGGAAACTTGATCTCTACAGCAAGGGATATAAAATCAAAAGCAATCAACTGGTGTCATCTCAAGTTATAAAGCAAAGATAAGAAAATTAAAACGGCATCCTACAGAATGGGGGAAAGTATTTACAAGTTACATGACCGACAAGGGGTTAATATCCAAGAAAGAGAAAAAACACATTCATCTTAATAACAATAGAAAAACACATGACCCAATGAATAAATGGGAAGAAGGTCTGAACAGATGGTTATTCAAAAAGGATAGCCAGAAGGCCAATATACTCATGGAAAGATGTTCATTATTTCTTTCATTTAAATTCTTCCCCCATTATTGCTTTTAATAAGGGAGACGAAGGTCAAAACCACAATGAGATATCATCTAAAACTTTGAGAATGGCATATTGTGGAAAGACCCTCAACAACAGGTGCTGAGAGGACATCAAGAAAGGGGAACCTTATTAAACTGTTGGCAGATGTAAATGAGTAGAAAGTGATCTAGAGTTACCTTAAAATACTAAAAATGGAAAATCTTTCCCCTTTGGGTAAAAGTAGTGTAGTTTTCTCCTGAGAATATTGATGAAGTTATCAGAGAAGGCAATTTCACTTTTGGTTGGGTTTTCTAAGAAACCTCATGATTTCAGCTTGGGGTATACAGGGTTTTGCTCAAATCTGTACATTGGCTACTGATTTTTCACTGTCTAGTGGTTTCCTTCCAATGATCTCTTCACCTATTTATACTATTTTCAACATTAAATTTTTTTTAAAAAAAACCTTTTAAAAATTGAAGTAATATTGATTTAAAACACTGTATCTGCACATGATTTAGAGATATAGGATCACATTTCTTTATCTGCATGTTGCCATACCACACTCGCTGCAAAGGCACCAGTAGTCTTCTACCACAGTCCACTGTACGTCCTCTACATGTTGCTCTTCCTTGGCTAGCCTCCCTCCACTCTACAGTCAGATTCCTAGGTTTTGTTATTCAACTAAACATTGAATAATAACCATGTTTCATGTATGCATCATAAATTAACATCTGTGTAATATTTCTTAATAATAAATAGTTGGAAAATAACCATTTAAAAATAACCATTTGGAAAATAAAAAAGTTACCTTCAATATAATACTATCAAAAATTGTTTAATTTGTGTATAGGTTAAAAAGGAAACCTGGGGTCTCCCCTGGTGGCGCAGTGGGTTAAGCAATGCACTACGAAGCAAATCGCAGCCACTGCAGCACGAGTTTGATCCCTGCTGCCGGCCAGGCGGGGGACCCACATGGCGCGCAGACCTCTCCTGCTGTGCCCGCTGCTCCCCTCAGCAGTGTACTTCTGTTGATCTGCCTGTTCTGCTCCCCGCTCTCTGTGGTGAATCCTCTCACCCCCCTACACCTCTGGCCTGTACCCCAGTGCTTGTATGCATAAATAAATAAATCTTTAAAAAAAAAAAAAAGGAAATCTGATAATAAGTATACTGGAATGTTGATAGTGGTTATCACTAGGTGCTAGGATTATGCGTTAGCTGTTTAATCTTTTTGTTTATCAATAATAATTTCTAAATTTTCTTCAATGACATATCTTAATAGACTTAGTGTGTTTCCCCAAATTTAGATGATGAATTATGACACTTAGTGTGACAGTATTTGGAGATTGGGCGTCTAAGTAGGTAAATAAGGTTAAATGAAGTCATAAGAATAGATTCCTGACCTGATTGGATTAATGTTCTGGAAAGAAGGAAGCTTGCTACCCCTCTGCCATGTGAGGACATGGTAAGAAATGGCTGCATGCATGCCTAGGAAGAGAGCTCTCTCCAGAAACTGAACCCTACTGGAACCTTGATCTTGGACTTTTCATATTCCAGTACTGTGAGAAAATATCTGTTATTTAAGGCATCTAGCTTATAGTTTTGTTATAGCAACCTGAACAGACAAGAACACATAGTTATTTCTGCAACAAGTATATAAAGCAATAATAGTTATTTTATTTTTAAAGATTTATTTATTTACGCATACAAGAGATGGGGAACAGGCCAGAGTCCAGAGAGGTGAGAGGATTCACCAGAGACAGACAGAGTGGGGAGCAGACAGGCAGACTGACTAAAATACACTGCTGAGGGCAGCAGCGGATGAGGCAGGAGAGGTCTGCTGCACCATGTGGGTCCTCTTCCTGTCTGGGGGCAGGGATCAAACTCATGCTGCAGTGGCTGTGGTTTGCTTCACAGTGCATTGATTAACCCACTGCGCCACTAGGGAGGCCCATAGAGCAATAATAGTTATTTAAAAAGAAAAAAAGAGCCTGGCATAAAAGGCACTGAAAACAAAGGTTCAAGATCTTTTGATATTTATATAAGTTTCCAGGCTTTGCTAATTATATCTTGAATTCCTCAAAAGAAACATATAAGATAAATGCTAAGGAGAGATGCTGAGAAATATGTTATTTGGAGAGAGCCTGTGTTTCTTGGAGAGAGCTGTTATAATTACTTTTAGTTGGAATTAGCTGGGAATAAAACTTAGGGCAACTAATTTTATATTTAGAGAGTTCAGCTATAAGAGTTTTGCTTGCCCACACAATCTCTGCCTTTTCCCCTTGCATGTGCGCATGCACACATAGTTTGTTTAAATCTGCCACACTACTCTGATGCTATAACTAAGACTGACTCCATCTCCTTGATAATCTACATGAACTTGCAATCAGATGCAATCAATAATATCACAGATTTCCTTCCTGTCTGGTTTAATATATTTTCTAAAAAGATTTTATTTATTTATGCATACAAGAGCTGGGGTACAGGTCAGAGTCCAGGGAGGTAAGACGATTCACCAGAGACAGAGTGGGGAGCAGAACAGGTGGACTGACCGAAATACACTGCTGAGGGCAGCAGCTGGCAAGGCAGAGGAGGTCTGCTGCGCCATGTGGGTTTCCTCCCTGGCCAGGGATTGAACTCGGGCTTCTGTGCTGCAGATGCTTCATTGCATTGCTTAACCCATTGAGCCACCAGGGAGACCCCTGGTTTCATATTTGATTACTTTTCAAATGACTTCTCTGACAACAGATTATGTCACCTGGGTGCCTTCTTCTTTCCTCAGCTACCATAATCTTTTTATTTTCCATTGCTAATGTTCATTTGATTATGAGGAAGAAAAATCCCAAAGCGAGGCTGACATATTGTACAAAGCAGGTGGCTAGTGGCATGCTTATGGAAAGTGTGTGCTTTCATCTCCTGTAGAATTTGTTTCCTTTTACCTGCCTCTGAATTTTCATTTAGTATGTGTCGGTGGATTTCCATTCCATTATGTTTCATAAATTGCAAACATATATGGCAAATATAAACTCCATGCACAATGATTCTCTTTTTCTTTCTTCCTCTCTCATGCATCATTCTTGGTTCCCCACCCCTTAAGATTGTTTAGATATTGTGGTGGGCAATGCATATCCATTATTGAAAAAAAACTTGATCACTAACATGAGATCCAATCACATTTTTTGATGCTATTTATGACATAGGAAACATTTTCACTGGAGATATAGTAAAATAAGTCACGGAAGTTACTTGTTTGATATAATATACTGTCACCATATCATTTCAACAAAATTTTATACTGTTCTATCCAAACATATTCTAAGATTTGCTATATTGCTAGGGATTGCTATTTATAATGGTCATTGTACTAGCGGCCATTATTGAGATTCAATGCTTTTGAATTTCTTTAATGAATTAAGGATTATTTGCCATCCTTAATTCATTAAGGTTGAATAAACTTTTTAAAATTTATATCATCATATAATTAATTTCATAGGTAACACAATAAACTTGAACCTCAGAATGATTGCTGTTCTCCTACCATATAGGAGAACCTCTCTTAGAAATGGTCTTGACAAAGATGGTATTTTACTTATCCAGTGCTCATAAGAATCTTCAGATGGCAGAACTGGTTCTTCCTTAAAGATTCCTTTATCCTACCTCCTCCTCATAGCTCCTTTTACGATAACAAATAGATACTAATTGCCCTGAAGGACTAATATTCCCCTGACTAGAGATGTGCTGCTAATTCTGCTTGATTCAGGAATAGAACTAGGGTCCCCTCATTCTGGTCTCATTGCTTGAAATCAAATGCTTTATTTTCAGTAGTGGAACAAATTCTACTCTAGAAGACTTGATTCTGTTGGAAAAAGAAGGGAAATTTAAATTTGCCAAATGATGTTACTTTAATTCCTCTTCTGATTTAATCTCCTTAAATAACTCTGGTGTCTTTCAGGTAAATGTTTAACCTTTCATATTTCTTTCTTGTCTTCCTGCGTCTCACCAGCAAAGCATCTGGATTTTAGGGAAAGCATGGAGGAGGGAATTAGGTGAGTTCTGGTGACTGGGAGAGTGAGCTTCAGTGGAGGCAGGTCTGCACTTGATCCTCTCTTGACATCTTCCTGGGCTCCCCTGTTGCCATCTGGTCTTTGTGGTTATTACTTAGACAATAGTTAACTGAAACTCCTGGTTTTCCTTATTTGCCTTTTATCTCAGAAGCATCGTTGGCTCAACTTCCACTGTCTTCTGAGCACCTTTGTGCTTCTTAGCACTTTCTTAGTACCTGTGAGCTCTTGACTAGTTCACAGGAGTTCCTGAATCTATTGTAGGCTGCTCAAAAGCCATAGGAGAGCAGAACATTATCTTAGGTTATTTCCTCCCTCCTTGACAGGGAATGAGGAAACACTGCTTATAGTGCTTCCTCTGGAGACTTGCATATGATGTGAAACTATCTCCAGAGAAGTGGACTACTGTGCCCCATTTTCTCACACTTGGTCAAGTGCTCTTACTGCCATTGGTGACTTGTTGAGGATCAACTTCATGAGGGTTGCTAGTTCACCACATTTCCCTGATCCTTGATTTTTCCTTTCTCCTTTCCTTGTTCTTTGTCTGAATGGCTGAACTAGGACCTTTTTTTTTAGAGTAAATGCTTTCCCTTACAGATATTCTGAGTTTAAAAATAATTCTATATGTCAAAAGTTGAAACCTATTTTTTTTTCAAATTCCTGCTGTGATAATTCTCATTTATCTGAGGCCTCTGGCATATTAAAGGGATATTTCAGACTAGAAAAATTTAGAGAAAAGCAACTTGATATATTTAGAAAAATGTTATTTCTACTTCAGTACATTGAATTAGTTATTCCATTAATATTTTTTGACTTCTTGTTGAGTGTCAGATGTTAGGACTGTAGAAAAAAAATAGATGTGTCAAAAAAAGGAAATTAAACGAAACAATTAAAGTCACTATTATATAGTAATTTCCAAAATGGGTTTTATACAAAGGACTGAAGACGGGAAAATTCTATATCCACCTGCCTAAAGGAATCAGAGGAGGCTTCCTGGAGGAGATGTCAATTTTATTACTGCTGCTTCTGATGTCTGCTCTAGGTAAGAAGAGGATGAAAAGGTATTATAGCTCTAAGCAATAGTAATGATTAAATAGTAGCTAACAATAGTTTACATTATATACACTCTACCCGCAACAAAGTAATACAAAAGTGATTCATAAGACACAACAATCAGATCTTATTGATTTATAAGATTGCATATTGGTGTCTCCTTAAAAATATAAGATGGAAAAACATTCATTTGTTCATTTATTCCATATCTGTATTTTTTGAATGCTTACCATATGTTTGGTATGATAGATATAAAATGTAGAAGGAAGACAACATCCCATCTCAATGAGCTTGTATTTTAGAAAGGGGAGAGTGGTAAACAAATTAATGGGAAAGATAGATCCAGAAATTGGTTAGTCTCATGAAGAAAGTGAAACAGGATGTTGATGAGATAGGAAGAGATGCAATATATTTTAAACTTGATTTTACTAATAACAAATCACCAGAACTTGGATATGTTATAGTTTTAAAAATAAGTATGCAGTGAGAGGAGTGAAATCATGAGGCTCTTCTCCAAGGGAAAGTTTTACTTTCTAAGATTGGCACTTTCCTTGAAACTCTTGAATTACTTTCTTCTGATGAGTTCTATAGGAAAATCCACTGGCAACTTAGTAAAACAAAAACCTGAATCTCCAGTTTTTGCAATGTTGGGAGAATCCCTTTGTGGGGAAGGATAACTTCACAGCTGATCCTTATTCCTCTCAGGGAATTTCCACAATATTGATTTCAGTGAATTGCTGACTTCCCTTTCTCTGTTCTGGAAAGTGTGGGCATAAATATTTCCCTAATTTCTTTTGAATAGCTGAGAATACCATGTTGTTATGTGTTATGAAATCTCCATGCCAGGGATAGCTGAAACAAATTCAACACAGAAAGTCTTTAAATTGTTGATTTATGCTAAATCTTTATATATTCTAATTCCAGACACTGTAGTGCCAGGAAGGGACACAGAGCAAGTTCTGGATGATTCTAGCAGACAAGAGTAAAAGAAGGACTCTTGGAGCCCTCGGTGGTTTTTATGCTTTTATTTACAGAGGTGACACCATTCTCTCAGAGGCGACCAGGTACACAGAAGGCAGGGGTGCCGGGGGACCAGGAGGCTGGCAGGCCTTCCTAGCCTCCGGTGCATCTCACCATTTTGACTCCTTTGCTTCTTCTCTCAGCTTCTACTGCTGGTGTCCTGTTTTTCCTGCTTCTGCTGCTGCTCTTTGGGGCCTCATGACACCGCCCTTGTATGCCCATGTCCAAACCCAGGTATGCCCACTTGTGCATGCCCACTTAGGCATCTGTGCAGCACCACAGGTGTCCATCATTATATCAATGGTGGGAGGGCGGAAAAGCCTGAGACTTGTCTTATCCTACATTTACTTAATATAAGATTTGTAAATATGTCTCCCATTCTGTGGATTGTCTTTTCACTTTATTGACAATACCCTACTGTAGGGTCAGAGAACTATCAGGTCTTTCCACCCACCTACCACTGGCGTAATGATGGACATCTGCGGTGCTGCACACATGCTTGCGTGGGCATGCACAAGTGGGTGCACCTGAGTTTGGACACAGGCTTATGTGAGCGGAGTCATGAGGACACCAGAACCAACAAGCAGTGAGAGTACTGTACCAACGCGAGCAGCAAGACCAGAAAGAGCAGCCGCAGCAGTAGGAAAGAAGCCGAGAGGGTGAGATGCGCCAGGGGCTGAGAGACCTGCCAGCTTCCTGGCCCTCCGGCACACATGCCTGCCATGTACCTGGCCATCTCTGACAATTAAAAAGCATAAAAGTCACCAAGGGCTCCAGGACTCCTTCCTTTACCCCCTGTTTGCTAGGACCATCCTGAACCTGCCCAGTGCCACTGTCCTGCTGCTACACCTTTGAAGCATAAAATTTCTTAATTTTGATAAAGTTCCATATATCTACTTTTTTTCCTTTGGCTGCTTGTACTGTAGGTGTCATATCTAAGAAAGCAATCCTTAATTCAGGGTCACAAAGATTTACATTTATATTTTCGTCTAAGTTTTTATAGGACGAGGAATGACTTCTTGGACAAAGAAATTAAAGCAGAAAATTTCAAACATAAGGAATGGTGAGGGAAAAGTCAGTGTTTTGAGAGGGTCTGGTGATTTTATAAAACAAAGGTAACTGGGGTATAGTATATAATTTTCTACGTAGTGTTTCATTTTTGTACAAATTGACACTTTTACATTCTTCCAGCAAAACATGTATGTTTTATTTTATAATGTGTTTTAAGCGGTGTAGATGGACTACTTTTTCTGAACACAAAGTGTTATATATTAGCTTAAGGTTGTCTGCACGCTGGTTAGTCCTACCACACGTGTTGCCAATAATAATGAGGGAGGAAAAAACCCTAGAGGAAGAGTTCATTTAATTTTTATTGATCATCTTATATCTTAAGAATTTCATCAAGCAAAGTGACAGCATACATAGAACCTGTGCTGAAAGTCTTAGCTGAGTGAATAAGAATGAATCAGCACAGTAAATATAACATTGTTTTTCTTTTCTTGGTCCACCAGCTCAAGGTCATTGTTAAAAACTACAAGCAGTAGTTGTTAAAACCTGGCTGCACACTTGCAACATCTGGAGAGATTTTTCAGAAATACGAATTCTTAGTTCTCATTCCAGACCTAGGGTGTCAGAATATCATATTGTTGTCATACTTGGGTTTGGGGAACAGTGCCCTAGAGCACTCTGCCTTGCTCCACATCTGTCCAGCTATCTTGATTGCTTCAAACCACAGTAATTAATACAAATAGGAATTAATGGGTTTATACATTTCCTAGAAAAATACTATATGGTGTCAGAAATATTTTCTTAATCGATTGACAAAGGCACAGGAGAAGGCAATTTAGAGAATTAATCAAGCAGGTGCATTTCATTCAATTGACTAGAAAAAAAAAAAACATGGCCACAATATTGTCTACAGAACTCAGTCTCTCAAAAGTCCATAAATTTATGGTAATTGCATTTAATGATCGTAACTCAATAATGAAATCAGCCGTAACACAGAGAGTATCTGTATGCTTAACAAAACATGCATTTGTTTTGAATTTGACTGTATTTGAGTACTATTTTATTGAATTGAATGAAGTCAGTGGGTATCAGTTTTATTTTTCTCCCATCAGTGCCTTCAGACAGTCCCTCCTCTACCCTTGTATAAAATCTGACAGAACTTGAGGGGAGAAATCCTATACTGTGAAAAAATAAACAAGGATGTTTAAATAAAACAAAACAAAAATTCTAGCACAAGTCTTAGCTTTTCAGTCACTATTATTGGTGTGAAAATGTCCATTTCACATTCAGTCAAAGCCTTTTCCCCAAGTTTGACCTGACCTGTGACCTATGACTTTGTGGTAGAAGGGGTTTGGGGAGAGAGAAAAGTTTGGCCTGGTTTATCATTCGCTACCAGGTGTTCCTGCTTCTAGCTTTTGAAAAGTAGGGGTTGGGACCCAGGAAACTCTATTTAAATTGGAAGATAGTTCTATCTTTTAGCTATTTATGATAAATGTATTTCAGAAAAAAGGTGTAAAGAAATTTCAACACCCTATGTATTAACTATCCAACATAAGAAATACAGAACTACTATGTATAAGCCATATTAGGCAGATAAGTGAGGTCTATATCCCTTGTTAAATATATTCCTACCTCCACAACCTCAATATATGGCTATTTAGTTTTTTTTAAAAGACTTTATTTATTTATGCATACAAGAGCTGGGGTACAGGCCAGAGTCCAGGGAGGTGAGAGGATTCACCAGAGACAGAGCTGGGAACAGAACAGGCAGACTGACTGAGGGGAGCAGTGGGCGAGGCAGGAGGGGTCTTCTGCTCCATGTGTGTCCCCTCCCCGGCGGGTGGCAGGGATCGAATTTGTGCTGCGGTGGCTGAGGTCTGCTTCATAGTGCGGTGCTTAACCCACTTTGCCACCAGGGAGGCCCTGGCTATTTAGTTTAAGTGGGATAAATGTAGAATGTCAATGACCAGGTCAGGTCAGGCCTGTTGTGATTGGCAGTTGCAGTAGGGGCTATGGATCCACACCATGCAGGCCCAGGGGGTATCTCCCCCATTACCTTTCTTTTTGCTGCTGCCAGAAGACTCTAGATCTCTCAATTAGAAGTTTATAATTTTGAGTCATTCCTTTGCATACCACTATATATATATGTTGTTTTGTGTTTTAATAATTTGAGAGGCAAATTTCTACATGGTGTTACTGGAACCTGGAAATTGCTGTCCTGTATTATGTCCATTATCTGATGTGGGTTCTCTCTCTCTCTCTTTTTTTTTTTTTTACTTTGTTTTTCCTTTCGGCTTTATTGAGATGTAATTCACAGATAACACCATATTGTTCTAAGGTGTATAACATAATGATTTGATACAAGCATATGCCATGAAATGATTACCAACAGGAACATGAAAAAAATGTTCATCATCTACTTATCATCAGGGAAATGCAAATTACACCAATAAGATACCATCTCAAATTGGTGAGAATGGTCCAAGTCAAAAATTCCAGAAACAAGTAATCATGAGGATGTGGAGAAAGAAGGAACCCTGGTACACTGTTGGTCGGAATTTAGACTGCCCCAGCCCTTATACAAAACAGTATGCAACAGTATGGAGAGTCCTGAAAGTATTAAATATATATCTCTTATATTCCCCAACCCAGCAATTCTATTTCCAGGTATCTACCTGAAGAATGAAAAAAACACTAATTCAAAGGGATATATGCTGGGAGCCTCCCTGGCGGCCTAGGGTTAAGTCTCAGCACTGTGAAATTGTTGGCAGTCTTGCCTGCTGCTCCCCTTAGCAGTGTTTTTCGGTAGATCCACTTGGTCTGCTCCCTACTCTGTCTCTGGTGAGTACTCGTACCTCTGGCCTACACCTCAGGTCTTCTACGTAAAAAAAAATAAAATAAATAAAAGCAAAGGAGTATGGGCACTCCTATATTCAGAGACAAATACTGGATGGCTTCACTTATGTGTGGAATATAGAGGAAAAAATACTGAAGGGTCACACAGAACCAAATCAATAACAAACCTTACTAGTTTGAAAGTAGAATTTAGGCTTCTAGAGTTGGAGAAGGAGAGCAGGGTATGGAAGGTATCGATCCCCTGTGGTGGAGGATTATGGGTGCCTTCATGGTGACTGTGGTACAGGAACATATACCTAAAGAAGTGTGGTTTGATACATTTGAATTATAGAAAATATTGTTAACCAATATTATCTCGATAAAAACAAATGCAAATTTTTCATTCATGTATGCATTTTCCCCTTCCTTTATTGGGTCTTATCTGTTAACACCCATGTGTTAAATTCTCAGTTTCATTTTTTACTTACAGAATTATACTTTGATTTTTGACTTCCTGATGTCATCATTTTTTCCCCATTACTGAATATAATTCTCTGTTTTGTCAGTAACTGAGTCATCCATGAATCTGATTCTATGACCTATTTTGTCTTTCTTTCTTTGCAATTTTTGGTTAATATCAGACATTCTGTATGAAAAACCATAGAGGCTCTGGATGACAGTATCTTCCAACAGAGATTGTTTGCCTTTTTCTGTCATAGGCAGACAGAGATAGCGCAGATTGTATCAGTCTAATTAGGGATTAAACTGACTCAAGGCTGAGTTTCAGTTTTTGCAAGTTTCCATTTATTACCAATTTGCTTCTGTTCTTATTCTTTAGTCCTCCAGCAATTTTAGTTGAACTCCTCCTTGGTGTGTACTGAACTCTAGTTTTTATCTCTTTGGATTTGTGATATGATTTATGAAAATTTTTCTTTATTCTTCAACAACATTTTTTTTAGCCTCTTTGCCCATTTATTCTAACACTTCTGCTAGTGTAGGAAGGAAAATCCAACAAGTGTTAGGTTGACTGCTCATGGGTTACTTTTTCATTAGATTCTTGGACTCTGAAGACTTTGCTATCCTGTCAACCAGGACTCTGATTTTGTTCTTCAATTTTGTAAATTGATAAAAGTTCTGAAAGATGCTATGTCTTGTCACAATCCTATTCTTAGATTCTACACTTTTTTTTTTTTTAAAGATTGCAAAATTCCAAAGTGTGGCCTCTCTACCACTTGGGACCTCTGCACCTGTGTGCGCATGGCCTCTCTATGCAAATTTGTGTGAGAGAGAATTGGATAAAGCACTCTGCATGACTGCCTTAAGACAATGGCCCACATAATGGGTCAGCTGGGGACGCCTTGGTAGCCATTTGACTGTGTGGCCATGGTCTGAGGTGGCCTGGGAGTAGCTCAGAAATTACACCAAGTGATGGTATATGGGTGAATTGGTGGTGGAAACTCTATGGGGACTACACCTAGGAAAGAAGGCAATCATTGTAAAATAAATAAATAGGAAATTATACCAAGTACCTTCACAGGAAATCCTCCCTGCATACATAACCTATGAGTCCCCTCCTGTTTTTCATAAAGTTGATTACCCTTTGTCTCTCCTGGACTCTGATCCTCCTGCCATTGTCACATAATCAATCATTACTGCTAATAAATAGCAAGAGGGGCTCTCACTGAGCAGCAGAGTCTGGCCTTGCAAACCTGCTACACGACTCATTCCTCAGTGTGTCCACAGTGATGTGTTGGTGCATCTGTGAATGCCAGACTAAAGGGGAGGAGATGGCTCACACAATGTCCCCATACACTCTGGTTCTCTTTTCTTTGTGAGGCTTCCTATGATCTTATTGTCTTTTTTTTTTTTAAAGATTTATTTATTTATACATACAAGGGCTGTGGTACAGGCCAGAGTCCAGGGCGGTGAGAGGATTCACCACAGAGCCGGGAACAGAACAGGCAGACTGACTGAAACACACTGCTGAGGGGAGCAGTGGGTGAGGCAGGAGGAGTCTGCTTAACCCTCTGTGCCACCAGGAAGGCCCATGATATTATTGTCTTAATCATGCTCTGAGATCACTGAACAGAGTGTTTTGTTTTGTTTTTTTTTTTTTACTTTTTAGGATTTTATCTAACTTTTCTCATCAGGAACATAGGACATAGGTTTGTCTCAAGGAACTGTCATAACGACGGCCAGAATCAATTTAATATTCATGGTAAAAAACTTTCCCCTCTTTTACCAGCAAGCAGTTGGAAAGAAAATGGGAGAAATATGAACTACTGAAGTTGAATTTAGATCAAATAAATAAATTTTACCTTTTCCCTGCCTTACAGTTGTGGTATTATTCAAATCTATGATATAGTTAACATAATTGTTATTAGTGATATACATAAATTCCCTATAATAAAGTTGACATATACTATGTAAAAGTTGGATAATACATACAATTTTTAAAAAGAATAACATTTTATAGAGGACTACTCTTGGTTATCTTAATTGCCATGTTACTTAATGTTACACCCTATACATGTATTTTAAACCATGTTTGGTACAAATTAATAATTTTCAATGGTTAAGGGTATGAAATGTTACTGGGTAAATATTATTGATAATTTTCGAGTTAAAAAACATCCATAATGAACCAGACATTCATCAATGACTTTTAAATAGCAAAAATACTCAACTATTATTATAAAGATGGCCAATATTCTGCATCTTATATTTAGTGAAGAAGGAGGAAAAAACCCAGCAACTTTTCATTTAGTGATTCATTTAGCACTGTGACCCGGGGAAGAGTATTTCAGCAAGTGTTAGCAAGTGTTCAGTGATTAATCATGGCTACAGGGTATGTCTGAACAGTGGGGTAGAGGCTGTGGATGAAGAAAATTATTGTCTACTATTTTGTAAAAAGAAAAACACAACTACCTAAGAGAGAAATGGAACCATTTTACCCTTGACTAAAAATTAAACAAATGATTAAAATAAAACCTTATTCAAGTTTAGTCTTAAGGTGGACATAACATATAGTTTCTAGATTAGGAGAAAATGCAAACAAGTTAAATAAAATAAAACAGCAGGGAAGTACTAAAGAGGTCAGAGATGAGACCAAATATAATGTGACAGTAAGAAAGAAAAAGCTCAGCAATTAAAAGACAAAATCTCTTTGTTTAAAAAATAAACTCTAACTGTATCTTTTTCATATTAGCAAATATACTTAGGACAAAATGATAGACTATTTACAATAAATGCTTGGCAAACATTAAGTTAGGTAAATCCAAGCAAAAATATTCAAGCATATAACATAAATTTTGCATAGCATAACATGAGAGTGAATATTATTTTATAATAAAGAATAAAATTCATAGTAGATAAAGCATCTTGAACCTTTATTTCTGAAATAAGATGACACTGAAACAGAGAAGGCAAAATATGTGCATGCAAGGATAATTTGACAGAAATACAATAACTGGGGATAGACTCAAACCTCTCTCTGAGTCACTGCCAAATAAAGTTGATAAAAATAAATCTGCATGTGGAATATACAAATAACCTTGGATGCCAGAGCACAATAGAATAGATCCTTCACATTATTTCTAATATATAATTATCTATCCAGTCAAACTACCAATCAACTGATAAAATAAGGTCATTTTCAGATACTCAAATAAAAATTACAGTTACATTTCTGAGTTTTTTTCCCTCAGGTATATGCTGATGTATATACTTCAGAAAAATGACAGGAAAAATTCAATAGCATTGACTTAATAAATGCATCTAGCTGTGGACTCTATATAGAGAGGACATATTTGAGCTCCTATATCATATTGAGAAAAGTAGAAACTATTTTTGGGTCACAAAGATAGCTTAAAAAAAATTCGCAAATCAGGACCTCCCTGATGGCTCAAGGGGTTAAGTCTCAGCACTATGAAACTATTGGCAGCCACTGAAGCACAAATTCAATGCAGCACAGCACTAGACCTTTTTCTGGCCAGGGATCTAACCCAAATGGTGCAGCAGACCTCTCCTGTTTTGCATGCTACTCCCCTCAGCAGTGTATTTTAATCAATCCACCTATTCTGCTCCCCACTCTTTCTCTCTTGAATACTCTCAACAACCCTCCACTCTACCTCTGGCCTATGCCCCAGCTGTTGATCACATAAATAAATAAAATAAATCTTTTTTTTTAAAGAGATTCCAAATCAGAAATCACAAAAGCGACATTCTCTGACCACTTTACAACAAAGCTAAAGGTAATCAGTAAGTATAAACTAAAGAATTTAAGATTTTTAAAAATCAGACTACAAGCAGAACTTTTCATGAAGAACTCTCAAGTCAAAGAGAAAATACAGACTTTATTATAGACTATTTAGAAATAAATGATACAAATCCTCCATGAAGCCTTAAATATAAGAGAATAAAAATAAGCATTATGCTAAAGCAATTATAAAATAGCAATAAAACAACTTTCACAAAAGTAGGAAAAATAACTTGATTAAAGTTAAAGAATAACTAGAAAATGAAAAAAAAAATGCATTTAACCTAAGACTTAGTTGCTTAAAACATCCAGTAAGATTATAAGACTCTGACAGAGCTAATTAAAAATGGGGAATAAATGTACACTAAGAATCTAAATCAGGAAAGTAATATACAAAACTGTGGAATTTCAAATATAATCTAAAATTATGTACAAATATTAAAATTGTTGAAGAAATGGAAGATTTTCTTGGGAACTATTAGTGAATAGCATAAAGTCTAAATATATAAATGGAATAGAATGAAGAAACTGTCAATGTACTGACATACATAAATCCATAAAAAGACTCACCTATCATGGCCTAAATGATATGAGTAATTTTTAACAAACATTCAAAGAAAACTTATTTCTACTAATCTGTAAACATTTCCAAGAGATTTCTGTTTAAGTAGCTAAACATGGGCATTTGTGTTTTCTCCTTTCTCCTCTAAATTCCAACACTATGATACGAAGGAATAATTGAAAATAAGAAGGTAGAAAACCTAAAAGGATAAAGAGAATGGGATAAAATACAGGAGTGGAATATATGAGAAATGTCAACTTGTATTTAGCAGATAGAGTGTGACTTAGCAGAGCGTGACTTAGAGAGGAATGATGAAACCTTGTCTTGGAAAAGAGGACGATAAAGAGATTAGTGATTTTACCAGCTGAACTTGGGAAAGGCTTGGCATCCTGTAAATTTATCATTCCATGCCCACTATTGGTTGAAATTCCATGTTATAATTACAGAGGTTTCTTTCCCACATAACAGCTAGAAATCACTCCGTCATTATTTGATTATTAGCAACAAACTTTTCTTCTAAGGAACAATAGAACCAGAGAAGCTCTGGACTCAAGAACACTGGGATTGGTGAAGAATAGGAAATAGATGGAATACTGAAGTTGGAATAGGTGAGCACTGATAAGTTCTTCTGCTTAACCCTCATCTTCTCTTCCCACCCTCATTTCCATCCCATTCTCATTTCCTGAAGATGAACAGAGTAAATCTTCGCTATGCTTCTCAAACAGAACAGTCTCAGAGAAAGGCCCCAAAGAGTTTCTCAATGAAAAATCTGGAATGTTTCCTTTTTGGGTTACATTGACCACCACTTCAGTAAGTCTACCTATACACACGGAGTCACCAATCAACTTATACCAAACCACTCATAGGTGAAGACAGTGATATAATAGAAATCCAAATTGGAAACAAAATACTAAAAATACCATCCTTTGCAGATTATATGATAAAATATACATATATATATGCCCAAAGAAAAACTATTAGAAACAATAAAATGGCAAGTTACAAAACTAATCTACAAAAATTAGTTGTAGCATATTTATAATAGTCAAGTTATGGGACAACTACTCCCACTGGGTTCTGAGATAACAGGTAATTTGTTCTTTTTTCTTTCTGAGTGTCTGAACATTCATTGTGATTTCAGTGTACAGGTATGATTTGCATG
>JAGFMF010011599.1:964672-1015477 GCA_019455555.1 Galemys pyrenaicus | reverse complement strand
GTCCTCTACTTTTGGGCTTTTGGGTTGTTTCCAGGTCTTAGCAATTACAAATAGTGCTGCGATAAACATAGGAGTACAGGTGCTCTTCTGGATCAGTGTCTAAAAGGTAAATTCTTATTCATTATCTATTTTACTGAGCTTGGCAATTAACACGCACCTGTGCCTTGACTTAAGGACCCCAGCTCCTTCCATCTGGAGCTCCTGCCCCTCCCAGGGCCTCTTTGGCGCCAGCCAGCAGGTGAGAGGAACAGGTAGCAGGGAGGCCCACACAGAACGTCTGTGAGTAATGTTCATTATTCTATCGGCCACATGTCATCAGATGGTTCCATCTATAGCCAAAGGACAATGGGAAATGTAGTTTAGTTGTCTGCCCAAGAACAGATAACGGGGTTTGGTGAGCACATGGCAGCTTGGGCCTGCTAAGTCAGATGCCTCAGTGCTGTGCCAGGACCCTGGCCTCCACATCACTCAGGTCCCAGTAAGGAGCTGGCTTCTCCTGTCATTGGAAAAAAATATCCTGAGGGTAGGGAGACTGAGCTTCCAGAATGACCCCTCCTTCTGTCATCTCCCCACAGCGCCTTACCCCTGCCAGGTCAGTTCTGCAGCACGGAAGTTTCAGCTGGGTAACACCACTCTGATGGTGCCCGGGGAGTTCAGGCAACGTGGGGCAGGTGTTCATGTTCGTGTTGTTTCTCCAGATTGAATCTGAATTTCCACCATTTGCCATTAGTATCTTGAAAATCATTCTAAAAATATAGCTTCTGCTGAGTGAATGCCAGCTGTGTGTCCGAGACTGCACCTCTTCTTGGCTCAGAGGACAAGATGTTCTCACTTAGATAGATAAGCCGGCGGCACACCAACTTATTAACTGGATAGTTCGAGGAAAGACTCAGGAGTGTGATACAGCAAAGGCCAAGGCAGGCAAGGGACTAAGTTCTAACAGAATATTGGTGAGTGCCTTAGAGCTCAGAGTTATGAGAGGGGGTGAGAATTCAGGGGGTCAGTAGGCATCCTTTAGGAGTGGAAAATGTTAGGAAACAGCATATGTAATCTGATGCCAGTTTGATGGGAAACACATATATAGTTATAGATGACATATAGGTAGATGTAAAGGTAGATATAAATATACATGATCTACATACAAATATTGTAGAAATGTAACAGGGTGGTCCCCAGGAAAAGGAAAAGTTCCAGAATCCCAGTTCCACCCTAAGTGGGTAAAGCTGAGCAGAGATAAGATGTTGGAGAGAAAAATAAGAGAATAGAAGGAAGGAGGAAAAAAAAGCAGGATGGAGAACAACATAGAGACCTGGAGGAGGCACGTGGAGCAGAGGGACATGTGAAGAAACCGCGCTTGCTTTTTGGTCTTGGACTGGTTGGAACAGATGTGGGTGAGAGACCCGTGGGGAGGTTAACAATGGCAGCTTTCATCTTGATTTTGATTTTGCTCTTTTCATCTCAGATTTGTCTGACTCTTTCTGACCCTTTTCTATGGGTCTCCACTAAAAGGTCCTTCCAACTTGTGGCAGGCTTTTGGGGCTTGCTTTGGGCCAGTCCTAATTAGCTGAACTTTTACCCTCAAAGAGATGGATAACTTTGAATGCTTAACTTAGTAACTATATTCTTTGTCCTTTCTGTATTGTTCCCCAATTGTATTAAAGTTCCTTTCCATTAACGGTCTAATATGTTTGTCTTAATGCAGCAAATGGCAGAACCCATTCAGAGAGGGCAGGTTTGGGGGTTCTGGAGTGCTCCTCTCCCTGCCCTGTAACAGAAAGACTGGGAGCATATATACTAAATTATCTGTGGTTGTTATTTCTAGGCAATGGATAACTGATAATCCTTTAACCTTTGTAACTTTCTGTGCTTTTCAATTTTCTAAAATAATAAAAAAAGAAGTAATGAAGAATTTGACTCTACAATGAGAGGAGCATAAAGTATAAGAGAGGACCTCCCCAGTGGCCTAGGGGTTAAGCCTCAGCACTATCACCACCATTACAGCCTGAGTTCCATCCCATGCCAGGGAGGGGACCCACATGGCGCAGCAGACCTCTCCTGTCTCACTCGCTGCTCCCCTCAGCAGTGTATTTCAGTAGATCTGCTAGTTCTGCTCCCCACTCTGTCTCTGGTGAATTCTCTCACCCCTCATAGCTCTAGCCTACACCCCAGTTCTTCTACGCCAAAAAAAAAATTAAAATCATTTGTAAAAACAAAGTATAAGAGAAGGAAAGTGTCTCATGAGACGACATGCCCAGCCTGGTAGAGATGGAGAGAGGGAGAGGGAGAGAGAGCAGAACCAGGTGGGGCAGTGAGACACCAGTCACATGTTCCCCCAGCTCCCAGCCTGCAATCCTGCCTGAAACCCAGTGGGACCAGGTGAAATCCTGGTCTCCTGCCAGGCTTGCCCACAGCCACCCAGAGTGAACAACACCATGAAGTGCCTGGTCCTCCTGTCGCTGACACTCTACTGCATGGCGATCCCGCCAGTGGCAGGAAACTGGAAGGAAAGAGTTGATTCCGTAAACGAATTTCCAGTGTACAGTAGGTATTCCGACTGGGTTTCAAAATGAACAGTGGGTGGAACACAAGAGGGCTTTCCCCGGTCCCACTGAGGAGAGGAGCCAGGGGAGGGTCTCGGAAGAGCCGTGGCTCCTCGTTAAAGCCAGGACTCTGGGGGAGAGCTGAAGGCTCACGTCTCAGTCTGAGGGTCTGCTGGTGCTGCCAAGTGTCACCAGGGCCGGGGTGACCCTGGCGGCCTCACGGTTTCTGTTGAGGAGGACACTTAGCGGTGAGAAGTTCTGCAGGGGCCAGAACCTTGCAGGGAGCTTAACTTGAGCTCCAGGCGTTTATGTCCTTATTAGGGGTTCCAAAGATGAACACAGAATTGGGAAGGGCTATGAATTATTTCTTGCAATGTGCCTTTTGTTTAGGGAACTGCCCATTTTAAAACACTGGCCATGGAGAGGAGGAAGAAAATGTATGCTTGGTAAAAGGGAATTCAGTAGGTTGAAAAAAAGTGGGGGGAGGAAAGAGTCGACGAGAAAGGAGGGGTAAGTAACTAATGGTAGAACTTTCTAGGGAAGAGCTAGGTTTTGAGGGTCATTTCAACCACAAGTGGAGAGGTGGCAGTTTCTTTTCCAGCCCTGGGATTCAGTTCCTTCCCCTCTAAGACAGGAGAGGGAGACCATGAGAACCTCAGGACTCTGTTCTCAGACTTGCATTTCTGGACACAGGTTATGTGAGTTGAAATTCCTTGGGGGTGACTTCACGGTGGCTGAGTTTTTAAGGGGGTAGGAGCTGGATTTTCATTCCAGGAACCATAAAGGGCATCCAGCTCCCTGGGCAGGGAGTGGAAGAAGAGCATCCAGTGGGGTGGGGGGGGAGGTGGATCCTGGGTCCTTGGAGGGGCCGATAACAGGGAGAGACTCTTCCTCTGGGAGGCACTGCTGTACTGCTCACCTAGTCCTTCTCAGTTTTATTAAAGCCGAATCTGAAGCCCTGCACGAAGGTTCCCACTAAGGAGCAATGCGCCTCTGCCTGCGAGCTGCACTCGGAATGCCGGAGCAGTGAGCTGTGCTGCACGGCCTTCTGCGGGAATGTCTGCATGCCTCTCCAAGAAATGGGTAGGACCTCACGCGGGCCTTACTCTTGCTACTCTGTGAGAAGTTCTGCAGGGGCCAGAGCCTGTTTGCAGGGAGCTTAACTAACTTGAGCCTCCAGGCATTTATGTCCTTATTAGGGGTTCCAAAGATGAACACAAAATTGGGAAGGGCTATGAATTATTTCTTGCAATGTGCCTTTTGTTTAGGGAACTGCCCATTTTAAAACACTGGCCATGGAGAGGAGGAAGAAAATGTATGCTTAAAAGAGAATTCTGGAACCAGTAGGTTGAAAAAAGGTGGAGGTGGGGAGAATTGAGGGGGAAAGGAGGGGTAATAGCTAATGGTAGAACTTTCTAGGGAAGAGCTAGGTTTTGAAGGCCCAGATGATGAACTCCCAAATTGTGGGGAGACAGACAGTAGGAGACCCTCTCTTCCTACATGGGGACCCCTACTTCTTCATCCAGCCCCAAAGCCTCCCTTTCTACTTGATGACCTACCTGCTTTATTTAAACCCCAGGCAGGCTGACATTTATGTCTCTTTGTTCATTGGACTTAAAACACCGTGGAGAAGACGTGTGGGCATCTCCCAAATCACAGAAAACATCAATGTGTCCAGGGCTTGGGAGGTCTTTGATGCCTGAAGGGTGTCTCTCCAAATGGAATGGCAACTGAAAACCCACCCTTTCTCTCTTTCAGTGAACGGAAGTCCAGAGAATAAAACCAGCAAATTTGGTCCAGTGTTGAGCCCTTAAACCACCACAGAGAGTTGGGGCATCCCTGGCAGGCTTGAAAGAATGGTCCATGGCCTCCCTCAGGACCACCTTCTCACCTCAGCTATGGGTGACCAAGTGGATGTCTCTCCTGCCTGCCAACCCTCTCCCCTGAGCTATGATGTGAACAAATAAGCTGTGATAGTAACCCAGGGATTTTTCTTTTTCTAGAGTCTGAGTGTCATTCACTGCACACCACCCTTTTCCTAAGCTCCCAGCCCCTGCCTCCTGGTTTGAACCTCTCTGCCTTCTTATCCTTTGAGGGCTTCACCTTCTTAGCCAGGATTCCTGTTCATTGGTTAACACCCCTGGGGAAACCTGCTTCTGTGTGGGATGTTCTTAGAGCTGTAGGGAACTCTGTCCCTCTGGGGACCCCGTATTTTGGTGCAGCCTCTCTCCTGTGGTCTCAGTCTCTGACTGTAGTAGGTCTCCACAACTGACTCTCCTTTAAACTTACCTGTGGCGGTGCACACGTACCTATAGTGACAATAGCAATAGTCTAACAGTCAAAGGAATTACTGTCTATCCAGCCCCCCCCCACTTCTCTTCCCAGATGATGCTTTATTTGTTATCATTACTTATGTGATCATTTGGGATCTACAGGGATATTTCAACTGTAAGTACTGCTAGAAAGAATAAGGATACTTGAGAGGGTTGCAGTGCACCTACTGTGTACCCTGGTCTCTGGCAAGGGCCACTCCATGTGAATGGAAGCCTCACCAACCCTTTTGGCATATAGCTCATGGAAGGGTTAAGTTATATGATCTAAACAAGTAGAATCCAAGATGGCAAAAAGGAGGCACAGTCAACAGTCAGTGCCTTAAAGCGTAGAGGACAGGTTGGGGGTGGGGGGGTAGGGGGTGGGGTGGTGGGGGGTGGGTAGGGTGTTGCTGCAGGTTGCAGCATCACGTTTCTGGGGAGAACAGATGCGGGCTCCTCCNGGGGGGGGGGGGGGGGGGGGGGGGGGGGGGGGGGGGGGGGGGTAGGGTGTTGCTGCAGGTTGCAGCATCACGTTTCTGGGGAGAACAGATGCGGGCTCCTCCCTTGAGGGATAGGGAGAAATTGGGAAACTCAAAGTGAATGTTGTTTTTCCTTTGACAGGATTAAATATAGAATTGGGGTTGGGGAGGAAAGAGAACTTGAAGGAAGCTGTGGACAAGGTTGGAGGATGAAGTTGGTATTAAGTTCTGTGACCCAGCATATTTTAAATTGCCAACTTTTCCTTTTTGCTCAGTTGTTGTACCCATAAAGCCCGTGGAGTGCAAAGGTTGCTTGCTCAGTTAGCAAAGGAGAACAAACAGGCACAGACAGGTGGCCCAACCTATGCATGTTCACCTAGCAAGGGGGATAAAAAGCCCATGGTCCAATGCCTCTACGCTCAAGTTTTCCTGAAATGCATCTATGCCAGGGCCAGAGAGGTGCTTAAAATAGGGGGTCAAGCGGGGACTAGGGTTCAGGAAGATGGTGGGTGCAGGAGAGGTTCTTAGTGTTCTCCTGGTCTAGCAGGGAGTGACTGCCTGAGGCTAAAAACCAATGAACTGTTTCTTGCTGAGCAATTAGAAAAATGAAACAGAACCCCGGGGCCACCTGGCAGGTCCCACAGGACACTGAGGGACACATTGAACCTTTGCACTTGGTTGTCCTGCTGGAAAGTCTGATGTGTACCCGCTGGAAGCCGCAGAAGTGGGAAGTGATTGGTCTGGGGCTCCCTCAGGGGATCTCATTTTGGTTTTACTGATAGGCTTGGCCCTAAGTAAACTGGCCAGAAGAATGAGTGACCAGCAGAAAATTTTAGCATACTTCTCAGTATCTGATAGAATGAGAAGACAAGAAGACAAAAAAAAAAAAAAAGAAAAAGAAAAAGAAAAGAAACACCCAGTAAGAATATAGCTCTGAACAATATAAATTAAAGAATGACTAATCAACTTAAATAGAAATGAATTCAGAATAACTATGGAATATCTATTCTTTTCAAGAGCACATGGGACATTGAAAAAAGATCTCAAAAGTATCCATAAACTGAAATCAAACTGACCACAAGAAACAGGAAGTAAATATTTATTTATAAATAATATGCATTAAATGAATAGCTAGAAAAACATTTCTACATGTCTAAAAATTAAGAGCCATGGATCAAAAGGAAATCAAAATAGAAATGATTTTGAACCTCAAAGTGAAAATATGAGCTATCAAAACATATGGATACAGAATGCCATTACCAAAATGATGATGTAGAGACCCTCGCCCCTGCACCTCCCCAGAGATCAATAATTAGGCAGCTGTCCATGAACAAAAGAGCTTTGGAAGAGCTCTGGATTCTACTTAGGAAACCTCAACAACCTGTTGGGGTTGAAGAACCTTGAAAGTAACTGTATAAGAAAAGAAGGAAAAACGGTTCCATTTGGCTTGCATCATCTCAATCCCCAAGCTGGCACTTCTCAGTGCCAAAAGGGAGCACCCAGCTAGAGTCTTCCTCCCCAAGAAAGGAAGAACAGGGTAAGCAGCCAACTTCTTCAGCCTGGTGCTGAGAGCTAAAGAGAGAGCTAGGAACAAGGAAGAAAGGCAGGGACGGTGAGTAGTAGCCACGGAGAGGGAGTGACTGTGGCCAAGTGACCTACTTACAGGTGAGCCCACCAGCTTTCACTGCTGAGGCAACCAATAGCCAGTATAGCTGCCGTAGACGCCTGCAGATTTCACCACAGACTTTCGCATGCACTGACACCAGGGCTATCTGACTAGCTCCCGGATTAGTAATTCCTGCCCTTGCTGGAGTCCAGCAGCCAGGCCAGGCCATTAAGCTGCACAATTGCAAGATGCCAACCTTGACCACCATAGCTCACCCCACCAAACCGTGCATTCTCTAGACTGCACCCTATCTCTACACTTGCATGCTCCCAGTCTGACACCCATCTTCCTCCTCTACTGCATCGTGCCCACCCATTGGGGGGAGGGAGGGTTTGCAAGCATGAGAGAGCATGCCAATAGCTCCCACACGCTTGTGGTCCTGGGTCAGTCCCTGTTTCCAGCTACTGGAAAACTGAATTCAACAGTACTTTCCAAAGATCCCAACAGGACCAAGTGGAACTTATTCCTGGGATGCAAGGATGGTTTAACATCAAGGGTGGTTCCATAAGTCAATAAATGTGTTTCACCATATTAACAGAATAAAAGATAAAAATCATATAATCATTTCAACAGGTACAGAAAAGGTGATAAAATATAGCATCATTTCAGGTTACAAACTCTTGACAAGGGTGTCCCACCAATTCTATTCAACATGGTACTGAAAGTCCTAGTCTGGACAATCAGAAAATAGAAAGAATAAAAGGAATTCAAACTGAAAAGGAAGAGGTAAAATTGTCTAAACAATCATGTCTACACAATCATGTTTAGAACTAAGAAACATGTTTAGTTAGTAAAGTTTTAAGATAGATATAATCAACACATAAAAATCAGTTGCATTTCTAGACACTAGCAATGAACTCTCTGAAAAAGAAAATCCCATCACAATTGCATTTTAAACAATAAGTTAGGTATGATTTAGCAAAGAAGGTGAAAGATCTGTACCCTGAAAATGAGAGGATTTTGATAGATTGTACACCAGCTAGTGCAATGAAATGAAGTTATAAAATTTGGAAAAGTAGAAATAAAACTGTCATTATTTTCAAACAATATGATTATGTACATGAAAAATCCAAAAGAATCCTCTGGGAAGTAAATAGAATGAAGGAAATTTAGCAAAAGTGCTGATTTCAAGGTCAACATACACAAATCATCTGTATTTTCATAGACTAGTAAGTACAGAAAAACAGAAAGGAAAAAACTTAAATAACACCACTTAAAAACATTGAAAAATAATACTTAGGAAAACTTTGAACTGTTGATACTCTGCTTGGGGTACCAAGATACGACTGAGTTTTTCTGTTTGGATTTCATAGCACATCTTGAATCTGTGGCTTATTGTCTTTCTTCAGCTTGGGAAAATTCTCAGCCATTTTCCCTCCATGCTTTATTCTGTTCCTTCCCTCTTCTCTTTTTCTGGGATTACAAGAATATTTAGGATTATTGAGTGAGTTGTGAATCACCCCCCAAAGTAATAGTAATGATAATTTATTATCTCACAGTTTCTGTGAGCTGAGAATTCAGAAGCTGCTTGGCAAGGTGGGATTAGGTGAGGAGATTTCTCATATGGTTGAGACATTGACAGGGGCTGTGGTTGTCTGAGGACCTCCTGACGGGTGGGGGGAGTGGGGAGGTGGGGGAAGCTGCAGGGGCTGCTTCTAGGATATTTCGCTGAAAGGCTATTGGCACAAACTCCACTCCCCACCAAGCCTGGCCCTTTGCCCCATGGACCTCACCTTAGGACTTCTCGAGTCTTCCAGTGTGGTATCTGCTTGCTTAGAGCAAGTGATTCAAGGGAGAGAAAAAAGAAAGAGAGACCATGATGTCTTCTGACTGAGAAGTCACAGACTGTCGTTTCCACATCATCTGGTTGGTTATACAAGTCAGCGCTACTCTTGGTGGAGAGACTTACCTGAGGATGTGAATACTGGGAAGCGGCACCTATGGCAGCCATCTTGGAGGCTGCCTACTCGTAAGCCACCTTCTCTCAGGCTGCTTACGTTCTCTACTCCCATCCATTTTTCCTCTCATTATTTTGGATTGTGTATTAGACATTTTGGAGAATCTGGGACTCTGGTTCTTATTTAAATTCAATAAAGAGTGTTGATGTTTTGCTTTCTAAAGTAGTTGAAACGGTTAGGTGCAGGCTGAAAAAAGTTCAACCTGTCTAGTGTGGGTTTGGTTCCAGTGTCAGCTCAGTTTTCCTAGTCTCTCCCTGCAAATGCACCACCTAGTGGCTCGTGTGGGAGGCAGGTGTTGGTGCTATCTCAGCACCTTCTCGAAGTATGTATAGGGCTAGGATGACATCCATAAGTAGACTTGATGATGGTTTATTTCCCCTAGCCCCGCGCCCCTCCCCCCGCCCTCTGATTTCCCTAATATCTTCAGTTTCCCCAAGGCTTAGAGAACTGGGGCTCTGGTGACCCTACTCTGCTTGGCACTTCGCAGGGCCAAGTGGCAGGAGAACAAAGAGAGAAAAAAGAAACTGAGCCAACGGGGTCCGCCCTTCTTCTTGGAAGGATGGCGGCACCGACAGGGGATGCGTGCGCCGTGCCACACACTGGCTGCTGCCATGGAGTGTCTTGGGGTTAGGGTCGAGGAAAACACATAAGAGAAAGACGATAAACAGAACCAGACCGGGGACCTCCGCACCCCCTCCCACCACCGCAGATCCCCCTTCCTGTGCATCCAGCCCCAACAAGAGGGTTTCTCCTGCCTCCTAGAGCTTATATATAGATGGGCCAGGAGATGCCAGATGGGAGAAATCCCAGTGAGGTCCTCCCCAGGAAGGTGTCTTCTTTCTCATTCTGTCTACAGCTCCCTGTTTTCCAGGTTTTTTGCTGCTGTGCTCGGTGGAAGGGCCCAGCAGCCAGGACCAGGGAGTCGTTTTCAGCCTCTGGGATAGGCCTCCTTCCCTCCTCCTGGACCTTCAGTGCCAAGTCCACGTTAATCTATCTCCCAGCCAGGCTGAGTTTGTGGTCTGGTGTTGCTGCCGTTACCTGGAAGGCGCCACAGACTTCACATTCCTCCTTCGAGATCCAAATACCTGTGTGTGTGTGTGTGTGTGTGTGTAGGAAGTGGGGGTGCTGGGATCTGTTCTCTGTTGTTCTTATTAAGCCTCAGTCTTTGGCAGACACGGTGTCCCTGGGCCTTGGGACGCCTAGTAATTCTTAGTAGCCCGCCCTCCTCTCCCCCCTCCGCTCCCCTCCCCTCCCCTCCCCTCCCCCCCTCCCCTCCCCTCCCCCAGCACAGAGCTTTGAACTGGCCCTCCTCCAGGTGCAATGAGACTGCACCTGTACCCGTAGGGCAAAGTGTTGCTTGCTTCTCTCCCTCAGCATCTGATGCAGTAGGGAAAACAGGAAGGTTTCCAGGTGGAATTTTTCACCCCTTCGGTGGTGGCTGCTACCTTCTCCCTGCTGCAGTTCTGCACCACGAAGGAGATTTTTCCAGCTCTCTAAAATTCTTCTCTGAGAATGCCCAGTGCAATTCCTGAAGGAAAAAGTCTCCCAAAAGCTGGGGCTACCCCCAAGCTGCCAGGGGCTTTGCTTCCGCTTGCCGCGCACACCCAGCCTCCAGCAGTTTGCCAGTCTTCTGAGCTGAACCCTCTTCCTGGGGCCTGGTGCTTTGCTCCCAGGAAACCAGTGCCCCCGTCTTGTCTCTCCCCCAGGTGTCTGTCTTCTCCCAGATGCTGACTGGTTGCCTGTGGTCTCAGTACTCCGGTGAGTTTAAGAAGTCATCCAGTTTTGTCCTGTGTAGCTTTGGAAGGTTTAATCAGCTCGCTGTGTCTTTGAGCGGAAACCAAAAGTTCCTTTCCTATTCAAATTTTTAATTGTGGTAAAATATGCATCACATGAAGCTAAACATCCCAGCTGTTTGTAATACAGGTCATGCCGTTACCTGCACTCACGTGTGATGGTGCCTCCAGCAGCTCTGAAGCTTTTTCATCTTGCAAAACTGAAACTCTGTACCCATTCATTAACAACCGTCCACGTCCCCCTTCCTTGGCTGGAAACCACCCTTTTGCCTTTTGTCTCTCTGCATCTCACCACTCAAGGTCTGCACAGAATTATACAGAACTTGTGTTTGGGAACTGACTCTGTTAGGGAGAAAAGTAGTTCTAAAGGGATTACACCAATAAGTTTATAAACTCCAACCTCCACTCCAGACCAACGATATCTAACAACCACAAATCTTATAAGATCATCATCGAAGAGTGGATCATGGGGACCCGAGGGTAGAGTTAAGCAGCCAGGCTGGGCATAAAACCAGACATGTGGGCCTTGGGGGCTCTCTTCGTTTGGAGCCAGCTCTCAGGGTACCATTGGGTTCCAGCTCAGAGGAACTGGTAGGACATTTTCGGATTTGTATCCCTCTCTTCTCCTTGTGTTATTTGATGAAGGACAAATGAGTAGAGATGTTGAAAGGGGAGCACCTTGAGACCAAAGACCTGGCTCACACAGGTTGGTGAGGGTAGAAGGAATTAACAACCATTAACTCAACTGGTACAAAAATTCTTAGGCACCAATGCCTGAATCATAAAACCCAAGCAGATATCTCTAGAACCCATTGTAATAATCTCAGGAGGGCACATGCTCGTAGAATCTTCTCAAGCCCCTCCCTACCAAAAGAAAACTATATCAATGCAGTCTCTGCACTGGCTCCGGGCAGCCACCTTCTGCCCACCTGTCACTGTGCAGGTGCTTCTCCTCACTAACTCTCTCCCCTGCAGGGCAGCAGCCTCCTGCCTGCCTCTGACCAGCACCATGCTGGGGCTTTGCTTCATTGAGCTCCCTCGGCAGAGGCAGCTCTCTTTAAGGCCGCCCGCCTGCAACCATGCAGGCCTCTCTCAGCAAACCTGTACCTCTCAGGGCAGCTCTTCCTGCCCGTTTGTGTCTATGCAAGGGTCCTTTGCTCTTCTGTCCATTTTCCTAATAAACCTGCTCCTTAAAATAACATCTCTCTCTGCCTCTTAAAAAGCTCACCTGAAAACTCGCTGCGTGCTGCTAAATAGAGGGTTTTAGTGAAACCCTTCCCAGAGTGAACCCAAGAACCCCACTCTCCAAACCCACTGACTCCAAAAATGAAATCATTATTCATTACTTTATTTCCTCTTCTTTTATAAGTAAAACCCTTTATTAAGCTTCGTCATGTGTGCCTGCAGTTGAGGCCTTTTAAACGCAGGTGAGGACCCAGTCAGGCAAACCCATTTTATATTAGGGTTGCCCTGTAACAATTGTCTCATTAGCTTAATGTCCTCGAGATTATCCACATTCTAGCATGTATCAGTTTCATTCCTTTTCCAGATTGTGTCCACTGTACATATATTCCACATATTATCTTTCCATTCAGTTGAGTGGGAAGAAAGACTCCTCCAAGAATTCATAGCTACAAGTTAGCTTTTTTTAAATAATGTGTGTGAAATGTCATTTTAAACTGTAAAGTTGTGTTGTATTGTTAATAATTATTATTCTTTTTTTTTAAGATTTACTCATTTATGTGCACAAGAACTGGAGTATAGGCCAGAGGTGTGGGAAGTAAGAGGATTCCCCAGAGACAGAGTGGGGAGCAGAACAGGCAGATCAACTGAAATACACTGCTGAGGGGAGCAGTGGGTGAGGCAGGAGAGGCCTGCTGCGCCATGTGGGTCCCCTCCCTGGCCGGGGAGCTAACTCTTGCTGCAGTGCTGTGGATGGCTTTATAGAGCTGAGCCTTAGCCCCTTGAGCCACCAGGGAGGCCTCACAAGGTAACTTTTTACATGACAGTGCAACAGGGATTAGCACATGGGTGTAGTCTGAGAAATCTGAAGCTGAACTTGATTCGAAATAGTGAAATAGCGAAATAGCCTGGATGGTTAGGGTAGTAGGTAGAACAAACTGATTTGGAAAACTAGCTGCCTTTAGGCATGGATTTCCAAGAAATCCCCCAAATGATGTTCAAGATAAGCTAGATAAAAACTAGATAAGAACTCACAAAAAAATAAATTCAGTCTAAGAAAACAAGATGAAAAAAGGCAAGATGAACAACAGAGATTCTGAAAGACTTCAGATATTGGAATTATGGGAAACTAAAAGAGCTTGGGAAATAAAGTGGGAATTATTGGAAAACTAAAATCACTTGCAAAATAAAAAGAAAGGGTTAGAAGATGGCAATGATAGCATGACTGAGGTAAAGAGAATATAAAAATTCTTTCAGAGAATATTGAAAAAAATGCCAAAAGATACCTAGAATAAAATATATCACTGAGGTTAATAACAAACAGAAAGAAATCATTTGATTAATCAAGAATTTCTCAAGATAGTGACAAAAGGCTAAAGACAGTAGAAAATCATTTTTCAAAGTGTTGCCAGAAAATAACTATTAATCTAGTTCTGAATACCCAGTAAAACCTTTTTATTAAAAAATTCCATCTTTATTGGAATAAGGAGTTTATATTTTAGATGTACATTGTAATGTTTTGATACAGGTCTATTTTGTGAAATGATTACCACAATCAAGCTTATTAATCTACCCCTCCCCTCACACCTGTGTGTGTTTGTTTGTGTGTGTGTGTGTGTGCATGTGTGTGTTGGTGGGAACACAAGATCTTTTCTCTTAGAAAATTTCAAGTATAAAATACAAAATTCATTGCCATGATGCACATAGATCCCCAGAAATTATTCATTTTATAATTGAAGGCTGGTGCTCTCTGGCTATAGTCTCCCAGCTGTCCTCAACCCCCAGTCCCTGGCAACCCCCATTCTACTTTCTGTCATCAGATATCACCAACCAAATTGAGCTCTTCTACCTGTTCCATACACCACTTTCCCTCTGATAATCACTAGTCTGTTGTCAGAGTCTAAGGATTTGCTTTTGTTGTGTTTGCTCATTTGCTTTGTTTCTTTATATTCCACAAATGAATGAAACTATATAGCATTTGTCTTTTTCACTCTGACTTATTTCACTTAGCATAATCCCCTCAAGTTCCATCCATATTGCAAATAGCAAGATTTCTTTTTATTTTCCTAGCTGAGTAGTATTTCACTGTGTGTATATACCACATCTTCTTTAGTCAATCATCCACTGATGGACACTTAGGTTATTCCCATATCTTGCATAAATCACTATTGTGAATAGTGTTGTAACAAGCATGAGGGTGCACATATCTTTTTGATTTATTTTCATATTCTTAGGATAAATACCCAGACATGGAACTGTTTGATCATATGGTAGTTCTATTGTTAAGTTTCCGAGAAAAACAGCCATGCTCTTTTCCATAGTGGTTGAATCAACTGACATTCCCATGAACAGTGGTTCAAATAGGAGTAATTTATTTTTTTTAATTAGATTTATTTAATTATATCGACATCATTTATATTCCCTAGGGAGTTCTCACCACCATTTCACCTGTGTGCCATCACCTTAGTTCCTTGTGCTCCTTCTACCCTTATCTTGGTCTCTGTCTTCCCCTCCCCCCCCATAGTCCCTTTGGTTTATCTTTGACCTTTGGTCTTGTTGAGTTTTTTTGTTTGTTTGTTTTGCCCATTTCCTTGAGCTCACTCTTCTTTTTTGTTATTGTTGTAGTTGTTTCTCTTTCACATTCCTCCTAAAAGTGAAACCATCTGATATTTTTCTCTTGCCTTCTGACTTGTTTCACTGAGTATAATTCCTTCTAGCTCCATCCATGTTTCTATAAATGTCCCTAGTATATAATTTTTGATTGCTGAATAGTATTCCATTGTGTATATGTACCACATCTTCTTGATCCAGTCATCTACTTTTGGGCATTTGGGTTGTTTCCAGGTCTAACCAATTATAAATAGTGCTGCAATAAACATGGGGGTACAGGTACTCTTTTGGATCGTTGTTTTTGAATAGGAGTAATTTAGAAGATCATGTCTTTTGTTGGGGTTCTACTTATTCTGCCTGAGCTTAGGGCAAGGTGTATTACAGAGACCTATAGAGCTAATTGTCCTTCTCTAGGTGTCTTGCCCAGTGACTAGGATATAGGCATATTCTTGGTTGAAAACCCAACCAGCAATTATACCATGCCACTGGGATGAGGAAGAAGTGAGCAAGGAGCTCTCAGCCATGGATATAGGGCTTGAGACTCTGTGTGCTCCCAGTGGGCAGCTTAAGAGGGTAGTGGGATGTAGTAGAGTTATTTTGGAATTTACCGGTAGTTCCTAAGATTGTAACCTGGAAATTTGCACTGTTCTCCCAGTTCCTGGACATCCATAGATTTTTCGATTGCAAAATGCTTCTCAGTTTACAGCCAAGAACAACCTCTGCCATTTGGAGAAGTTGGGAAAAGAGGTAGGTTCAATTATGGAATTCTGGGGAGAGCTTGACCACCCAGACTGAGGAACCAAGGAGTCCTCTGTCTTAGGGAAAGTTGGGAAACAGGGGAAAAAAGTTCCCACCATCATCTAAGTGACTTAGATTCTTAAAGTCCTAGAAATTTAAGCTAATTACTTTAATCTCTTAAGGTATCTTGCAGTCTTACCATTGTACATCTGTTAGAGTGACTAAGATAAAGACATTTACAACAGTAAGTCCTAGCAAATATGTGGAGCAAGTGGAACTCTCTAGAGATTAGTGGAATGCAGAATAGTACAACCACTTTGGGAAATAGTTTGACAGTTTATTATAAACATAAACTGATAATATAATGCAGCAATTCTACTTCCTGTTATTCACCTAAGAGAATTGGTAACTTACAGTCACACATAAACTTGAATACAGATATTTATAAGGGGGTTATTTATAATTGCCCCAAACTGGAAACAATCCAAAGGTCCATTACCCAGTGAATGGATAAACAGTCTGAGTGAGTGGGGGAAGAAGATTTGTTAATGTGGTTTCATAAATTTCTAGTCTTAGACAACATCAGAAGGAATAAGAGGGATCCCTTTCTTAACCCAAGGTCATCTGGGATTGTTTTTATTCTGGGGACACTAAGACCCAGTGGGATATGCCCAGATCCTCCTGAAAATCTAACCAGCCATTTCCTGTAATCTATGGAATGAGGAAAATGTACTTACTAGTACCTGGGGCTGCCCCAACAGTGGCATGGGCAAACCAACCTTGCAGATGTTCCAGAAAAATCCCTGTGATCATTGACCTGTGACCGCTCAGCCACGAGCAGGACACTGGCAAGTCTGTGAAGAACAAAGTATAACACCATGGCAGAGTGCTGGGCTCTTGGGAGGGTATGGAGTTTGAAGGTCCTGCCCTTCACCATGTGGTTTCCCCATTATGTCTGTTTCCTCATTCAGCTAAGGGGATTGGTGGATAATATAACATTCCTTTACATGTTTTTTATGTCTCTCTGGGTTGTGCCTAAACTCTGTCCCTCTTCTCATACCGTATAGGCACCTTGGTCTCCACAGCTCCACCTTCCCCTGGAAGAATATAGTTCTCCTGCTGCTGCTATTCCTCTCTTTGGAACAGACATCTGCATCGCTGGCCAGCAAAGTCAAACGTGGGTTCAGCTTTCCCTTGGGGGACATTCTTGGGAACTGAGGGTCAGACACGAGGTGAGGACTTGTGTTGGGTGAGGCCACTTTTGTTGTAGGTAGCTTCAGTAGAACTAGCCCTACTCACCCATTCAAGGTCCTTCAAATTCTTCCCTCCCCTGCTCCCTGAAAATTATTTCCCTAACTTTTGCTGCTTATGTGTCTGTCCCAGGTTTACTGTAAAAAATTAATCAGTGAGAGCAGAGGACCAGTGAGATTATTATAATGGTTGATGAGGCAGATGGGAGGAGGTCAGGTGATGATCCAAGGAAGTGTAGTAAAGAAGAGTAAGATGTGAGGTTTGAAGAGAGATTTAGGAGCGAGGACTGAGCCAGATCTATGTCTGGCAGGATTCTTGGGTGATAGAGAAGGAGGAATCAGTATTAGGAGCCAGACTGGGGCTGATGGTGGAACATATCAAGATGGGAACAGAAAAAGGTATTGGATAGACCTGGGAGGGGTTAGTTCAGTTTCAAACATGTTGAGAAAGAGGCGCTTAAAAGATGGTCATTTCCCCCTGGTGGTTGGATGCAAGTGTCTTTAGCTTGGAAGAGAGGGTAGGTCTTGATCATGGGGATGGAGGGGAACAGCTGGGGAGTGATAGTTTTTGTTTGGGACTCTTTGGCTCCCTTGGATCACAATGTTTTGTGTTTCCCAGATTGATGTGATTTTCAGCGACCCTCTGGGACCCTCCATGATACAAATGTTACTTCTCTTTAAGTTGTTCCTAAAGGCTCTGACACTATTTTCATTTCTTTAATTAATTCTCTTCCCCCTTACATTGGCACAAATTCCTGATTCAGCTACACCTAAATAGGCTAAGGGTAGTGAGAGGCAGGCCCAGCCCCTAGAGATAAGCTGAGCAAGAACTGAGGACAAAGTAGAATTGTATATTACTACACATCTTTGCTACGGGAGGAGAAGAGCTGAAACTCTAAAGGGATGTGCATTTGGATATTTCTTTCTTGCAGAGAAACCAGGAACATGCCCCAAAGAAAGGCTCAGCTGTAGTACTACAACTCCAGACTTGTGTAGAATAGACTCTGACTGCCAGGATTACCTGAAGTGCTGCTCTTTCAATTGTAGGAAGAGGTGCATGGATCCATTCCGAGGTAGGGGCGTCCGGTGTGAGGGCAGAGGTGTCTTTTGAGATGTTTTACTTGTACCCAGAACTGACTGAACAATTCCCTTAGACAACAGACAATGAAGACAGGTCTCATGCTCTTCTCTTCTAATTAGACACCCAACTTTCATTACAACCAATGAATCTAGTCATGGTAGGTGTCATTGTATAATGATGTTGGATCTTCTTTGATCCAAAATTCACTCTTTCACAAAGAACTAGTACTATGTATCAAGAGACTTTGTTGGCACTGTGGCAAATATAAATCTTAGTTAGTCTAGATACCAGAGTGGTTTGGGGACCCTTTGACCCTTCAAGGAGACTTCTGGTAGCTCAAAGTCTTGAGCATCAAATATGTATAGGGATCTGTGTGTTTCCTATAGATTCATTCATTCATTCATTTAATAAAGAACATCGAGAATGCACCCTAAGTTGAATAAGTTGGGTCTATTACTTATTTCAGTGAGGAATAATATTTACCATAGATAATCTGAGGCACTTCAGTAAGAATTAGAGGATCAAGACTTTGATTGAGTGATTTGGGGGAGGCACTAAGGAAGCTGGGTGCTATCAGAAAGTGGGAATAATAACCATAATTCTATAGTTGAGTATTTCAGTGAAACTTATTTAGGGAGAGTAGCTAGAGAGGACAAGGCTGTAATTAGTAGAGGAATATAAATCACTTATAGGTGTTTGGTATTTTTGTGTATTTCACAGTGAATTTTTGAGGGTCTCACATGGTCTCTGATCTCGTTTGATGTAGATTTGATGTAAATCTTGTTTATGTCCAATGGGGGAACAATATGGCTTAACTGTGAGCTCAAATCAGTTTCCAGATATGAGGAGCTTTTTTTTCTTGACTTTTCATTTCTTCAATGTGTCAGGTCCTTCGGTAGGCACTTTGGATACAGGTACTGAACAAGTCTTCCTCTCCCAAAGGTAGAGCAGTGCAGAATAAAGATCAGCTCCAAAGCCTCTCATATACTCTCTACTATATTCTTTGCAAGGTAGAAATGATGCTCAACAGTGTTATACACCAGAGTATTCACGGTAGAGGTAGGACTAGAACTTTATTGATTATGGCTCTTTTATTTTGGGTTGGCAATACCACAAACTATACAAATAATGAGGACCTGACCCTTTCCCTTTTTTGTTAACTTTTATGTTCTTCCTTCTTTGCTTTCTGTCCTCAGAACCCTGTATGCTACCCGTAGACTCAGGAAACTGTAAGAAAAGTGAATTGCGCTGGTATTTTGATGCTGAAAATCAGTTGTGCAAATCCTTTACGTATGGAGGCTGCCAGGGGAATGCCAATAACTTCTTGAATCGCCGCGACTGTAAGAGGGCTTGCATGCTCACCAGTAAGACCCGTATTCTTGGCAATCTGAGCACCTAGTCTAGTCTAACTTGTGTTAATATTCTGCACAGTTACAGGCACTTTCAGAATAAGCTACCTTAGTTTGGGCCTCCCTGGCGGAGCGGGGGTTAACGTTTCAGTGCTATCAAACTATCATGAGCCATTACAGCAGCAATTCAAACTGGGGCCAGGGGGCTGACCCACATGGTGCAGCAGACCTCTCTTGTCTTGCCCACTGCGCCCTTCAGCAGCATTTTTTCAGTAGATCTGCCTGTTCTGTTCCCCACTCTGTCTCTGGTGAATCCTCTCACCCCTCCACCTCTGGCTTGTACCCCAGTTCTTGTATGCATAAATGAATAAAAAGAAATCCTTTTTTTTTTTTAAGCTACCTTGGTTTACTTCTTACTCTGTCTATCATTGGCTAGGTGGTTTTTGGTTCATTACCTGCCTTTTATGAGGTTTAGTTTCCTAAACCTCAAAAATTGGGGTAATAGTATTTACCTAATAGAGTTGTGTCAAAAAACAGGGTAGTGCATATAACATATTAATGTACTTAGGTTAATGGGACCTGAGAGCCCTTGGAAGTAGGTATTTCCTCCTCACATTGACCTATTGAGAACTACCTGAACACTCACCTGAGAATGAAGCAGACAGTAGCCTTGACACCCCCTGGAGTAAAGGTAGAGTTTGGAACAGGTGAAGAGGAGGGTGGGCGTGAAGGTGAAGGCAGTGGATTCATTCCTTAGTATAATGACCATCAACAACATTGCAGGAGTATTTTATAGAGCTAAGGAGCCAAGTGACTTGGATTAAAATTCTGCTTTTCCCATTTGCTGAAAATTTATTTCCTTCTCTGAGTTTCCAGTAGTACTGGAATGAGAACAACTACTTCATTGAGATGTTGTTGCGCTTACCTGTGACCAAGAACACATTGACTTGACATGGCTAACCAGCACCGAGGATTCACTAAAATTAATTAAGATGGTGCCCATTGTCTTTCAAAATGCAGTACCGTATGATTTTTTAAAAAAGATTTCTTTTATTTATGCATACAAGAGCTGGGGTACAGGCCAGAGGTGTGTGTGTGGGGGGGAGAGGATTCACCACAGAGCGGGGAGCAGAACAGGCAGATCAACGGAAGTACACTGCTGAGGGGAGCAGCGGGCGAGGCAGGAGAGGTCTGCTGCGCCATGTGGGTCACCTCCCCAGCCAGCGGTTGGAATCGAACTCGTGCTGCAGTGGCTGTGGCTGTGGTTGTGGTTTGCTTCATAGTGTATTGCTTAAACCACTGCACCACTGGGGAGGCTCCAGCACTGTATGATTCACAAGGGAACATTTAGAGTTTTGACTTCAGGTTTCTGAAAGACAGGCTTAAAAATATATCATCACCACCATTTTATAACCAATGAAATGAAATCAGAGAAGCAAAATTAGTTGTGCAAGGATTCCCAATGGATTAGGAGTAGAGCTGGAACTTAAATTTCATAACGCCAGTGAGCCTGAATGGACAGGGCACTCCTATAACCTGATGACATGAGGACTGCGAGCTTCCCTTTGCGGAAGGCTGTAAGGAATCATAATGCCATGAACAGGACCTTGGCCTTCGGGAGCCAGCAGAGAGGAGAACCCAGGGAAGTGGGCCTGGGCTGGTTTGTGGGAAATTTAGGTCGGGAGCTTAGAGAGAACATGACAAGGTCTTTGAGAGCAAACACATCACAGTGTGATGGAGGAGGAGAGGGAGGCGGAGGGGAGGAGAAGGAGATGAAGATGAAGAGGAGGAGGGGAAGAGAAGGAGGAGGAGAAAAAAAGAAATAAAAACCACTTTCTTTCCTCTTAGAATTTGCAATCAGTAGAGGACACAGGAGACATACATAAAATCCCAAAGAACTGATTTAAATATCAAATAATAATAATAAAAATAAGTCATCTGTGTTGTAGGGACCCACAGAGTTATATCTTCAACTGGAATAAGACTTTCAAACGTTAACTGCCTTCTCTCCACCTCCACCTAGACCTCGTCTAAAACACCTCACAACTAACTTGTCTAAAACTGAAACCTTCAGTCTTTTAAATTAAGAACCCCTTCGTCAAACCAGGTCTGTCCATATTTCTTCCCACTCGTGTGAAGGAACTTCTAAATCACCCTTAATACATCTCTTTCTCAATCAACATCCATTAAGTGAGAAAACTAATTTTGTTCTAAAGACCTGGAATCTGACCACTTCTTACCACCTCCACAAGCAACACCCTGAACTCGTGCATGTTCTCACCTGCATCACGCTAGAGCTTTCCTAATGGGGCCCCTGCTTCTGTCCTTCCTTCCTTCTGGCCCATTATCAACGTGGCAACCACAATTATCTTTTCAAAAGGTGAGTCCAGTCATGCCACTCACTCATGTCTATAATGACTTACACTGGCGTGTGCAGATTTCACACGACCACTCTGGTTTTATCAAGAAGGACACTGAAGTCACTCATTCAGTAGCAGGACTGAGACTTCGCCTTGGTGCTTCAAACACCAGGCCAAACTCTTTCTCCACTCCATCCTGCGTTATGGTGCGGCGTTTCATTCCTCCACAGACTACTAGAGTGAATAGGGTAGAACGAACCAAGCAACAAGAAAGAGATGTTAGTTTTGAAGAGAAGGAAAAGCCGTTTGAAGGATGGTAGGAAGGTGTGGGGTTTGAAGGAACTCACGCCTGCTCTTGTTTTAGTCAAGAAAGGACAGTGTCCACTCTTTCCTCTGAAGGAGCGCATGCAGTGTCCCTCTTCTTGCAAGAATGACTTCGAGTGCCTCCACAAAGAAAAGTGTTGTGAATCCATGTGTGGCTTTGTTTGTGCCAAGTACTGGAACGGTGAGCACTAGGCTATGTCTCTCAAAGTCTGCTGAGCCTGTGTGAAGGATGCTGTGCTGTCATATGGAATGGGGGGAGGGGTCCCCGAGCTTGCCATGAGAGGTCTCTTGGGAAACTTTCCTTTTTTAATGCCCACCCGGTGTTCTCCTATTGCCTTCCCGATCTCGGCAGACTATTGTACTGATCTTCAAATCCAATCATGGGAGGTATCACTCGCCTCCTTTTTTTTTTTTTTTTTTACCGTGGAAATATATTCTGAGTCCCGATCTTTAGTGCCTACATGGAGACAATATTCACTCACGTCTAAAAAAATTCATAACCAATTGCTATAGTCCTAATAATCCCTTATGTTTACACAGGACTTCAGAGCATGTACAACACAATCATATCCCGCAAAATGGACTGGTGAAAAGACTTGGTAGTAAAATGCTTTCAGGGTGTAAATCAACTCTTGGTTATCTAAGGCTTGTGCTCGTGCCCAGAGTTTTGTCCTCGGTATTGACAGTGTTTTGAGGTACTTCGTGTACTGGTGGAAAGAGTCAAAGGTTTTTCTACTGGTTTTCTGTGTAGCCAAAGGTAACTCACGTCCCCATCTAGCTCTTGATTTCTGCAATTTACAAAACAAGGTCATTCCGGGTGCTCTCTGATATTCTTTCTACTCTGGTATTCTGGGACTAGGGAACTGCAATTAATTCTGTAGGGGCAGGAAGATTTATCTATCAAATTTCGTAAGTCAGAGATAACAAAGCTGTTAGATGTTTCTCAGATTGATACCCTGGCTGCTCCACTCTATTGTTATACTTGGGGGAGAAAGGGGAGAGTCTTCACCGGGAGAAAACCTTACCTAGGGTTACATTCTCCAGACTGTCTCAAGCTCTGATCAAGAGCAAATGTACTATTTTACCCCCTTTAGTCAAAGACGGTCACTGCCCATCGGGGTCCGTGTTCTGTACCAGGATTAATAAACCCCAATGTCTGGTGGATGCTGATTGTCCGTTGACAGAGAAGTGCTGTTCACGCTGTGGGCTGATATGCATAGACCCAAATACCTATACGTAAGTAGACAATAGTACCATGCAATTGATTAATTAGGAGTAGCCTAAGGAAAAGCTGAGTTTTGTCTTATATCCAAGTTCCTTACCAAATTGCTTTGTTAACTATGACAATATTTAATGGGGTTACTCTGATTTCATATCTAGTCACATTATCTGAAGGTATCGGATAAGTTTCTCTTTTTCAACTTCATGCAATATTTTTCTTACATTATTACAACCTTCAATGTTAAAGATAAAAGCAGTGACATTTATTCTCATCTAGTTATTTTAAAGTCAATGTCTCTGCTATATAAAATGACATTTTGGGATAAGTAGGTCTGTCCCACTTGGGTTGTTTCCTTTTTAATCATTTACATCTGCTATTGGAAATGAGTCTGAATGTATTTTGGGGGGAGTTTTCTGTTCACATTTACTTGCATTTATCTTTCTATTACAAATTGCCATTAACTTAAGCATATACTAGCCCTCCACCCAGATTCTTGCAATGTCAACTTTAGCATTACAAACTTTGATATATTAAGCTATTAAATAGAATCTAGGTGATGTACAATTTCCATACTGCTATCTAGGGATCCCGGAAACTATTACAGCTACATGGGAAACTACGGAGAGGGCCCCTTCTACGTGTGAACCCGCAGCCTGGGAAGTACATGAAGCTGGAAATGAAAAGCACATTGGTCGGTTGGTGATTCTCAAGTGTTTCGTGGCTTCTCCTAACTGGATCCCAGGATGCTCTCCTGAAATAGAATGAATTTTATTTTCAAATATCTTTTAAGCACCTACTCATATGATGATTTTTCTCTTCTAGTTTGTTGGTATAATAACTCATATTATTAAACTGTCAAATGTTGAACCACCGTGCATTCCTGGAATGACCTTCATTTTATTGAGGGTATACTTTTCACATCTGCAGTCAAAAAAAAATAAGTCTGTGATTATTTTTTGCTATTTGAGTCATATTAATCTCAAAAAAACAGCTTGGAAGCTTACCTATTTTTCCAGTGATTTTAATATTTTCAAATAATGTATCAGTTCTCTGTTCTTTGAAGGCTACACAAAATTCAACAAGTGTTCCTCTTCGATTGTTTGGCCCTTGACCAACATAATATTCTCAGAATCACCAGACCCTCTACCATGTCGTCATTCTCTCCTCTCTGGGTTGCGCTGTCCCGGGCTCAGGAATGGCTAGTCTCTTGGCAGGATCGCTGGACTGGGGAGACCTGCAATTTTTTATTTTATTTTACGAGTTTATTCACTTTATTCAGATTTTTCATAATTATGTGTGTTTTTTACTGTATAGTTTTATTTTTTCTTTATTTATATATATTTGACATCAATTGTAGCCCCCAGGGGATTCCCACCACCGTTTCACCAGTGCACCATCACCTCAGTCCCTGGTGCTCTTCCTGCCCTCATCCCAGCTCCTCTCCCTCCCCCCACAGACTGTAGACTCTGAATTGTCTTTGTTTTTTGTTTTTGTTGTGTTGTGATTTTTTTATTAGATTTATTTAATTGTATTTGACATCATTTGTAGTCCCCAGGGAGTTCTCACCACCATTCCACCCGTGCACCATCACCTCAGTCCCTTGTGCTCTTTCTGCCTTCATCCCATCTTTGCCCTCCCCTCCCACTGCCCCCCTCCCCCCACGATCCCTTTGATTTATCTTTAACCTTTTGATGTGTTGAGTTTTTTGTTTATTTGTTTTTGGTTGTAATTGCCCATTTCCTTGAGCTTTCTCTTGTTGTTTTTGTTTTCTTCTTTTTTATTTTTTAAAGATTTATTTATTTATGCACACAAGAGCTGGGGTACAGGCCAGAGGTGTGGGGGGTGAGAGGATTCACCACAGAGAGCAGGAAGCATAGCAGGCAGATCAACAGAAGTACACTGCTGAGGGGAGCAGCGGGCACAGCAGGAGAGGTCTGCCGCACCATGTGGGTCCCCTCCCTGGCCGGCAGCAGGAATGGAACTCGTGCGGTGGCTGCTGTTTGCTTCATAGTGCGTTGCTTAACCCACTGCGCCACCAGGGAGGCCCTTCTTTTTTATTTTTTGTTGTAGTTGTTCTTTCACATTCCTCCTAAAAGTGAAACCATCTGATATTTTTCTCTTGCCTTCTGACTTGTTTCACTGAGTATAATTCCTTCTAGCTCCATCCATGTTTCTATAAATGACTCTAGTTTATAATTTTTGATTGCTGCATAGTATTCCATTGTGTATATGTACATCTTCTTGATCCAGTCATCTACTTTTGGGCATTTGGGTTGTTTCCAGGTCTTACCAACTATAAATAGAGCATAATCCCTTCTAGCTCCATCCATGTTGCTGCGAATGCCATTAGTTTATCTTTTTGATTGCTGAATAGTATTCTATCATGTATATGTATCACACCTTCTTGGTCCAGTCCTCTCGTTTTGGACATTTGGGTTATTTCCAGGGAGACCTGAAATTTGGATTCATTACTGCCCCGAGTATGATGTCCTCTTGTCTGGGTTTCAGTTTCCCCAAACAAAGATAGGCATAGGAATAGGATTGAATCAGATAGTCTTTTGGCTACTTTGCTCTCCCAAGATGTTTTGAGTCCCCAGTGGCTGCTATTGGCCCACCATAGAGCAGCACTGTTGCTGCAAGTGGGGAGTGAGTAGTGTGTGTTCTTTAGCTTTTTGCTGCAGAGCGCCTGTCTCTGCCTGCACAAGTGCACCTGAGGGCCAGAAAATCTTTACCCATCTCAGACTAGAGGGCTTTTCCCTTTGCTGTCCCAGTGTTGACTCCTTGCCTGCCTTTCTGGGCTCTGAAAAGATAATCAAAGATTCTTTGTTCATTCACTTGACAAATATTATTGAGTGTCTTTGAGACCCATAATAGGATTTAACCTGATCAGTGTGGTCAGGGAGGTTGAGGAGGATGTCCCTGAAAAAGTGAACCTGGAGACGAGTCAGAAGGAAAGGCATTTAGGTAAAAGGTAGGTGAGAGGTTTTTCCAGGCACAGGGAGTGGCATGTGAGTATGAAGACTCAGTGGTGGGGCCTAGGAAGTCCTAGAGCAACGGTATAAACATGGTACAGGGATAAAGATCCTGTGTATACAACACACCTGTGAGAAAAGCTCATGTCAGAAAGACCAGAAACAACAAGTATTGGTAAAGGCGTAGAGAAAAAGGAGCCCTCTTACACCATTGGTAGGAATGTAAACTGGGCCAGTCCTTATGGAAAGTAGGATGGTTTCACAACATATTATAAATAATCTACCACATGATCCAGCAATTCCATTCCTAGGTATCTACGTGAAGGATGCAAAAACAATGATTCAAAGGGATATACACACTCTTATGTTCACTACTGCACTATTTTTTTAAAAGAATTATTTATTTATGCATACAAGAGCTGCAGTACAGGCCAGAGTCACGGGAGGTGAGAGGATTCATCAGACAGAGTGGGGAGCAGAAAGGCAGATCAACTGAAATACACTGCTGAGGGGAGCAGTGGGTGAGGCAGGAGAGGTCTGCTGTGCCATGTGGGTCCCCTTCCTGGCCGGGGGCAGGGATCGAACTTGTGCTGCAGTGGCTGTGGTTTCCTTCGTAGTGCGTTGCTTAACCACTGCGCCACCAGGGAAACCCCACTACTGCACTATTAACAAACAGCCAAGTTGTAGTAACAACCTAAGTACCCAACAACAAATGAGTGGATAAAGATGTGATCCATGTACATGGTTATAAAACTATATACTATATATAAAAAAGCTGTAAGCTTGCCACTGGTGATAACATATGTAGAACTAGGAGTGATTATGCTAAGTCAAATACATCAAAAGGAAAAAGACAAAACTGGATGATTTCACTCATGTGGAATCCTGAGAAACAAAACAAAATAACAGACAAAAATAAACCAAAAGAAACCCTAGAAATCTTACTGATCATTGAGGTTACCAGAGGGGAGAGTGGGCATAGGGAATCAAGGAAGGAGGGGTTCTATTGGACTATGGTGGAGGATTCTGGGTGCCTTGGTGGTAGATGTGGTGTAACATGCATCTGAAGAGATGTGAACTCATACCTCTGAATCAGATGCTGTGTTGTCAAGCATTGTTACCTCAATAAAAAATAATACAACAAAAATTCCTACATAGGTAGAATCTGGTGAGCGAGGGTCTTACCTTGACCATAAGAGTGATGGAAATACATTGAGATGGGTGAGGCCATCAAAGAAGGAATGAAGTGTCTTATAGAACTTTTGGATAAAAGTGTCTAACTTGGACTATAGAGGCAGATGAGGGACTGGAGAAGGTTAGGATGTGTTTAAAGGTATTTAGAAGTTAAGGTCAGCGGCCGTGACAATGGAGCAGAACCGAGAGGCAGGAGGATGGTAGCTGTTCATTGCCTGCAGGTGAGGGACTCTGAATCTAGATTCCCCAGACTTCAATGTGAGCTCCAGTTTTCACCAGCCTTTTGGGCAAGTTTTTTTTTTAAAAAAAGGATTTATTTATTTATGCATAGAAGAACAGGGGTGTAGGCCAGAGGGGTGGGGGTGAGAGGATTCACCAGAGACAGAATGGGGAGCAGAACAGGTGGATCTACTAAAACACACTGCTGAGGGGAGCAGTGGGTGAGGCAGGAGAGGTCTGCTGTGCCATGTGGGTCCCCTCCCTGACTGGGGATCGAACTCACACTGTTGTGCAGCGGATGCTTCACAGTGCAGTGCTCAACCTGCTGCACTACCAGGGAGGCCCCTTTTGGGCAAGTTGACAACTCTCCCTTATTGTGCCCCAGTTCCCTCAAACACAGAAAGTTAAGTGGGATTTTGAAGGTCAAATAAGTTCATGCATATGAAGCACTTGGTGTGATGCCTTGCACATCATAATCACGTGCTACGCATTAGCTGACATTACTTGCCATTGCTTTGGTTCTTGACTGGAAGCTCCTATACAGCAGTCTTTCCTTTGTCATTTGTAGCCCTGAGCACAAGGCTATAGTAGGTGCTTGATGGATGACTCACTTAGGTGAGGCCAGGATGCATTTTGTTTCCCCTCAACATTCCCTAAGACCCTATACGATGGTGGGTTGCAGACTAGGAAGGGGTTCCAAGATGGAGCCAGACACCGTGCCTGTTCCCTGGAAGCTCACAGACTCATGGAAGAGACAAAGACGGAAACAACAGCAGACATCCCGCGAGATTCAGAAACAGGAGGAAAATGCAGAATCTCTTCCGGCGGCTGTGTGGGTGGGATGCAGGATGGAGTCCGGACAGCACAGAGGAACTGGTGCCAGGTGAAGTTTCTGAGGACACAGCAGGGGTGCCATGGATGAGCAACAGCTGGTGGGAGAGGGAATATGGAGTCAGGGCATGCAGGTGTGGGACAGGCATGCTGAGTATTTTGGGAGCATGTAGCTCCACAGGGCGTTGTGGTGGGGAAGGGGGCCACAGCAGGGCCTTAAAGGGTCTGGGGGGTCACGGGAGGATGTCGTCATAGAATCTGGGCAGGTCTTGGCCGTTGCGTGCTATGATCAGTTTCACCTCAGACCCACCAGGTCCTCCTCTCCGGCAGGCAGTGTGCAGGGCTGGGTGATTGGAGGCACCGGGGACAGAGGCAGGAAGGTCAGTTTGAGGCCCTCTTAACTGCCCAGGCATGAGACAAGGCTGCTTAACAAGGGAAGTGGCAGAGAGGTGAGTTAGTAAGAGGTAAAAATCAATAGGACTTCACTGATAAACTGAGGTGTTCTTCTGTACTGACAGTTATTAGTTTGGGGTTTCTCTAACAAAGCACTACAACTGGGCGGCTTCAGCACCAGCAATGATTGTCTCACAGTTTTGCAGGCTTAAAGTCCAAGACTTGGCAGGGTCCAAGGTCTTGGCAAAGTTGACTCTGTCTTAGGTCGTGAGGGAGAATGTTCTACTCTGAACCCCTCACTCCTGGCGGTTTGCTGGCGGTCATTGGCTTTCCTCAGTGTGTAGATTTCACATGGTGTTCTTCTGGTGTGTCCAAATTTATCCTTTCTTTTTTTTTTTTAAGATTTATTTATTTATGTATACAAGCACTGGGGTACAGGCCAGAGGTGTGTGTGGGGGGGAGAGGATTCACCACAGAGCGGGGAGCAGAACAGGCAGATCAACGGAAGTACACTGCTGAGGGGAGCAGCGGGCGAGGCAGGAGAGGTCTGCTGCGCCATGTGGGTCCCCTCCCTGGCCGGCAGCAGGGATCGAACTCGCGCTGCAGTGGCTGCGGTTTGCCTCATAGTGCATTGCTCAACCGACTGCACCACCAGGGAGGCCCTATCCTTTATTTTCAGTGTATCTTCTTACATCTTTGTTAATTTTTGGACAGTATTTGATCTCTCCCATCTGGTGTAGTTCCCACAATTCTCCCACCACCACGGCATCTGTGATCCATCAGCACAGTCCCTTGTGCTCTTCCCTCCCCTGCTTTAACCTCTCCCCACCTCAAGTCTATGGCCAGCTTGCAAGTCAAATGTATCCTTTATGTAAGGGCAACAGCCATATTGGATTAGGGACTGTAGCAGCCAGGAAAAGTGGCACTGGAGCAAGGTTCGGGATAGTTCTTAGCAGACAGGGGGTAAAGGAAAGAGTCTCGGAGCCCTCGGTGGCTTTTCATGCTTTTATTGATCTCTACATCAGAGGTGGCATCAGGTACACGGCAGGCATGGGTGCAGCTCACCCTCTCGGCTGCTTCTTCTGCTGCTGCTCGCGTTGGTCAGTACAGCCGGTCCTGTTGGTTGGTCCTGGAGGCCTCATGACACCACCCATTTCAGCCCGTGTCCAACTCAGGTGCGCCCACTTGCGCATGCCCACCTAGGCATGCACACAGCACAGCAGGTGTCCATCATTATACCAGTGGTGGGAGGGTGGAAAGACCTGATAGTTCTGACCCTACAGGGACCCACCCTACTTATTTTAACTCATTACATCTGCTGTGACTGTATTTCCAAATAGGGTCCCTTTCCAAGGTATTGAGAGTTAGGACTTCAACACATGAATCTGCAGGGAAACGGGCCACAATTCAGTCCCAAACAGGCCTGAAGCTAACTGTGGGGAAAGGGGGCTTGGTATCTGAAAAACTCCCCTTTGCCTGCCCTGTCTCAACTCGCTTTAACCTGTGATCTGTATTCTCCTTTTTTGGCATGTTTGGGAGGGCAGAATAAGTGGTTTGTGATTTGTGATCTTCAAGGCACTTCCATGTCTTTTATCCACCACGATATATTTACTAAGCCACTGTTTTCTGCCAGGCAGAGCAGGGTGCTAGAAGCTGCACTTCAGATGCAGTAGAGAAACTCCTGATTGGAGGGCTGAGCTGAGGGGGTCTCATCTGCACCTCGGGACAGATCTGCGTGACAAGCTGTAGGGTAAAGGTTAATCAGGACGTTCTGCCCTCCTACCACTGATGATGGAAACCTGTGCGCATGCCTGAGTGGGCATGCGCAAGTGGATGCACCTGGGCTGACGCACCAGGCGTATAAAGCTAGCGTCCCGGAGACCCCGGGGTGGTGGTGTGGAGCGGTGGAGTGTGAGCAATATTGTGACGGCAGCGAAGAAACTGCTTGAACCGACGATGAACCTCCTACCCAGTCTGGGATGGTTGCAAGACACAAGCAGAGTAGGAGAAAGTCCCTGCCAAGCTCTGGCCCCTCTCCCTGCTCACACAGAGAGCCACGGGCCCTCAGAGAGCCGGGGCAGGAGCTGCCTGTCATGAGTCCCTGCCCCCAGGTTGGTGCTTCAGGTGCCAGCTACCCCCCCGCCCCCCGCTGACCTCTGGGACTTGGTGTTCCGCAGAAGGAGTGGGGCTGGCTTCTGTCCACGCTGTGGGCGCTGTGACTCCTGGGTGGGGTGAGAGGCTGTGCCAGCACAACCGGGCTCAGAAGCGCTGAGCAGCTCTTTCCACTTGCAGTGCTGCCAGCTGGCCCTTCTTAAAATGGAGCTCTCGGGGCTTCTGCCAGTGCTGGCACCATTCATCCTTCTGGGGGGTGTCCAGGAAACTGGGCTGGTTGAGGGGTTCTTTCGCAGTAAGTACCAGGTCCTCAGTACTCAGTCCAATGGAGAAATAGAATTTTCCTGCTAAGGACTGCTTCGCCCACCTCAGCCTGGGACCCTGGTGTGTGTGTGTGGGAGTATTTGGAATCATTCTTTTGACCCCAGTTTACCTGGTAACCTGCCCCCAGTGAGTGCGGGAACCTAATCGGTGCGACTCCCATTGTCATTATGAGGAATTCTTTTTCTTGGAGACCTGGAAGGGAGGAGAGGAGCCGGGAAGCCTGAAGGCCTTTCCTGTAGGAAGAACGGGCCACTCTCCCGATATCACCTCCGTCAGCGTCCAAATCTCCTGAGAAGTTTCCCCATGTCCACACCCATAGGACAGCCTTTGCCTTTGGGGGTAAAGAGTGGCTTCTTCAGTCCCTTGGATGTTGATTTACGAAGCCCCTGTAATTAGCAGCTGCCACACACGAGTGCTATGGAGCCACACATGGCAGGCTCAGGTCCTGCCTCTACTCAGTCATCCTGTGCCCTTGGGTGAGTTCACATAACCTCACTGGGCTTCAGTTCAGGAAATGTGAATATTGATAGAACTTGCTCATGGAGTTGAAATGAGGCTTAAGTTACACTGTAAGAGCTTCATTAATATCAGTCATTATTATTATGTCCACCCTCCCCCTCACCCAGCTTTGTCACATTAAGCCCCTAAACAACCCTTTCTGCCAGTGAGGACATCCAGGTTCAGAGACTGTGCCTGCTGTCCTAAGGGCTGCACAGAATGGAAAGGTCCCATCGTTTAGTTCCAGAAATGGAGATTCCAATCCGAGAGGCTGAGGCTGCAGCACCCACTCCCAGCCCCAAGAATGTCTAAACCTGGGGAAGCCCGAGCACACAGCATAGCCCTTGGACTTTGCCCCCAAAACCTTGTGGGTGTGGGGGAAGGACTATATTTAAGGTGAGATGTTATGGGGTGAGGGGTGGAGATAATAGTATGAAAATGCTGATCCTCACGAAGGCCACCACCTTCTCGGGAGAGTGAAGGGAAAATGAACCTCCCTAAATCTGCAGGAGGATCGAGGGCCTGGAGGGGGAGGTAATTGGCCCCTTCAAAGTCCCAAGTATATCTTCCCCTCTCTCAGGTTCGTGTCCCCAAATCAAACTAAATTGCAAATATCAAGAAAGGAGCCAATGTCAAAGGAATAGAGAGTGCCCAAAGAAGATGAAGTGTTGTGATTTTAACTGTGGAAAGAAATGTTTAAACCTCAATCAAGGTAACTCAAAGTCCCTGAGGATCCCATGTCTTCACCCCCCACCCCTGCTCTCCCATCTACTTTGGGCTTGTCAGACCCTTCCCTTGGTTCGCTGGAGACTGATCTCTGCCCATAAGCATGCCTACATCTTCACCTGATACAGACCCTATCAGTGTCAAATTAAGGTGAGTACTGGGGTGTGTGGGTTTTATTTAATTAATGTCCCTATTTAAGTATGTGATGTGATAATGTAGTTTTTCCTTTTATGGGCCTTCCTCATCTACAAGAAAAAGAGACATATGGTCTCTTGCTGACTCTTCTGTGATCTTCTTAGTTGCCAAGTGGCCACTGAAGTCTCCTCAGATACCAACTTGGTGTCAGGTTGGCCTTCTACACTTTGCCTCTCTGCTCATATCACTGAGTTTTAAAAAAAAGACCACCAGCATTAGTCAGTCATCCATCTGTCCATGCACCCATCCATCCATCCAACAAATATTTATTGGGTCCCTTGACACACATGATGGGCTCCACTTGCTCAGTGTAGCCCAGGAGGCTAGGGAATCCATGATTTAAGAACTGAAAGGTGACTAGAAGTTAGACAAAAATTGGAGGGAAGAGCTTTCCAGACACAGGGAACAGCATTGACCAGGGCCCTCTGTAGGGAGATAGCAAGTTCGGGCCTAAAAAGGCCAGAGAACAGAGAGCGAGCGTGAGCACAGTAGACGAGAGATATACGGACTAGGCAAGGGGAGGTGTCAAGGGCCAAGGGGTCTGATCTTAATCCTAAAAACAATAGACCATGTACATTCAGATCTATCTGTGTGACTTTAGGGAGGTTACTTAACCTCTCTGAGCCTTGGTTTACTCATCTTCAACATGAGAACAATAGAGAATCTAGCTCCTAAGATTATATGCTAATGTGTGCGGTGCTGAGAACAGTGCCTGGCAAGTTGATCAATGCTGTAGTTGTTGTGCTTCAGACTGTGAGGCTCTAAAGGATTCTATGTGTACATCCATGGTACTGTGCACAAAACAGTTGCTCAACCAGATGCTTCTTTAAGTTCAGGATGCCTCTCATTTTTTACTGCCAGCTTTCCTGCAACATCTGATCAGTGCCAGACTATCTGCTAGGAACTGTGCTGAGATGGCAGGAGACACAAACTTCCCATTCTCACAGGGGAGGCAGAAACTAAGACTAAATACACAGAAGCAATCAATGTGTATACAAAACAGACGGGCAGGAAAGAAAAGCAAGGAGAGAGCAATGGAGCCAGGAAACACACTGCAGGAGAGTTGATGTCTAGGAGGGTTGTGAGGAATAAATAGAAATATTCACAATGGCCAAGATACGGAAACAGCCATTGATGGTTGAATAGGTAGACAAGGGGTGCGTATATACACTCAGCCACCAAAAAGAATGAAATCTTAACACATGCAAGGACATATTATGGTAAGTGAAATAAGCCTGACACAGCGACAAATACCATATGATTTCACTTACAAAATGGAATCTGAAAAGCAACCTAGCTAACTAAACTAAAAATCATTAAAAAATTATATTAATAAAAAAGCAAAAAAATTTAAAAAATAAAGATATGTAAATAAAATGGAAAAAAATAAAAATGAGAAATGTGCAGATGTGAGTAAAGAGTGAAAGTTATAGAGTTAAAAAAATCATTAAAAAAAAAGGTTGGTTTTCAGACAGAGAGTGGGGGGTACAGAGGACCAAGAGGTAAAACAAGGCCAGGTGATAGGCAGCCCCGGCTATGGTGGATCACATGGTATTAAATATTTGAAAGCCATGAAGAAAAGATGGTAAATAGATTTATTATAGCAATCATTTCACAATGAACACAAATGTCAAATCATTATGTTTGTACACCTGAAACTAGAATAATGTTGCATATTATTTGTTTTCCAATAAAAAACAAGTACATAAACACTATGTTTTCATACTCTTCCATGCTTTTGCACACACCTGAGATGTCCTCCCGGGAGGCAGGCACCCGGCCAGGTCCAGGGGTCTGGTCTTAACCCTAAAAACAGTGATCTCCCTGCAGACCTGTGCAGTTTGCCAGAGGAGTCTGGGCCCTGCCTGGCCTACATTCCACGCTGGTGGTATAATAAAACAAAAGATGTCTGCTCCAAATTCATCTATGGTGGCTGCCAAGGAAACAGTAACAACTTCCAGTCAAAAGCTATCTGCCAGGAAATCTGCCAGAAAAAATGTAAGTATCAGAGACCGCAGTCTTCCACGCTCACCTGGGCCCTGCCAAGGTCCGGTGTTGGCCAGCAGGTTCCTGGAACTTGGCAAGGTCCAGGGCAGGTAGAACTAGTCCAATCCGGAGGTGAGAATGCACCTCACTGAGAAGTAAATAGAGGATGTGTTCTCAGTGAGGGTGGGAAGGGGAGCGGTCAACGGGAAGTGGGTAAGAAGGAGGTTATGAGGGGCTGCAGAGAGAGGAGGCAGGTGGTGGAGTGTCCGAGGCTGAGGCTCGGCGTCACCCACCAACCAATCATTCCACCTCTTGACTTCTCACCAAACTTCATGACTGGTTCTCTTACTTTTCCTTTTTAAGGTGATGATAGTCAGGAGAACTCTGTGCTTCAGTGATGAAACCAAAACACTTTTGAGAGTGAAACAGGATGCCATTAATGATTATAGTGGGGTAGCAGGCATATACTAGGAAGCTTCTGGAAAAACCAGACCACTCTCTGAGACCACAAAGTCACCTCATATCTAAAAAGTGACCCCATCTCCTTTCCCATTAACTCTACTGTTGGTTGCTTAGGTAAGTAAGGCCCAAATAACTAGCTCTTTTCTGTCCTGTTTTGCAGAGTTGCCAGAATGAGGAGAACTGGTGCAACCAGCACGGGAACCTCTTCCAGAATTTCCCTTCCACCTCCATGCTGCCTTCCCACTGGCCCAGTCCCAGCCACCGAGACCTCGGCTGCTCCAACCCCGAGGTTTTCTACCTGCTTTTCCCAGCTCAGCTTCTTCAAGCATATTACCTTTGGACCCCTTCTCAGTATGCAACCCTATCTTTCAACTCCTAGGGTCCCCACTTGATTTTAGGAAGCCTGTTACCCCTAATAAAGTGCTCTGTAGGGCTGATGTCTCTGCGGCTGAATATTTCTTTCTGCTTATTTCTTTATTAGTTGAGGTAATGTTCATTTTCAGCAGTCAGTTCTAGGAGTATAGCTTCACATCTCCTCAAATGCATTTCACCCCACCACCAAAGTAGTTATAATTCCCCGCCACAGCCCCGGGGGCCCCCTCCACCCTTTGCTCCTCACCCCCCTTCTGGAAGGGGCTGGGTGTTTTGCATCTGTCCCCTCTGTGCCGTTTGCAGTGAACAAGAAGTCTTTGGGTTTTTCAGTGACACCCAACGAGGAAGAGATTCCCATCTGAAAGACGACAGCAATGGGCTAATGACAGTAAAGAAAACTTCCAAATGTGGCCAAATATGACATCTCAGGAGCCCAGCCAGACGTCATGAGTACCTGATGTCAGTCCACACTGCTGGTGCCGCTCGGTCCTTGACAGCGGCTGACATGCATGAACGACTGGAATGGAGCCATTCGGTCCTGGGCCCCGTGACCTGTGTGGCCATTGAAAGTGGCTGGGGTCTGCTCACCTGCTCAGAAAAGAATTCACAGCCCCTGGGGGTGAGCACAGAGAACCCGTGTCCCACAGGTCCTAGCAGAAGATGCCAGGATCTCTTGTCTCAGTCACTCAAATGCAGCGTCACAACTCCCAGGAAAGGAGTCATCCTCCAGTTCTCGCCATGGGAATTTCTCAAGTCTTACAGAGAATTTCAGGCTCCTTTGTTCTATAGGAGCCTGTTTCTCCCTTACTCTAACGTCCCTATTTAGATTCAGTTATTGAACAAAAATAACTTACAGAATGCTAACAATTATCCTCTGCTGAAACTTCCATTTGGATTTTTAAAAAAGATTTTATTTATTGTACAAGAGCTGGGGTACAAACCAGAGGCATGGGGGTCGGAGGGGTGGGGGTGGCAAGAGGATTCACCAGGAACAGCAGGGAGCAGAACAGGCAGATCCACTGAAACACACCGCTGAGGGGAGCAGCGGGCGAGGCAGGAGAGGTCTACTGCGCCACATGGGTCCCCTCCCTGGCTGGGGATGGAACTCGTGCTGCAGTGGAAGCCCCACAGTGTGGCACTCAACCCCTTGCGCCACCCGGGAGAGGGAGACCCCCGACTTGGATTTTTTTTAAAGATTTTTTTTTATGCATACAAGCACTGGGGTACAGGCCAGAGGTGTGGGGGTGTGAGAGGATTCACCAAAGACAGAGTGGGGAGCAGAACAGGCAGATCAACAGAAGTACACTGCTGAGGGGAGCAGCGGGCGAAGCAGGAGAGGGCTGCCAGGCCATGCGGGTCCCCTCCCTGGCTGGCCGCAGGGATCGAACTCGTGCTGCAGTGGCTGCGGTTTGCTTCATAGTGCGCTGCTTAACCCGCTGTGCCACCAGGGAGGCCCCTCCCCACTTGGATTTTTGAAGACAAAAATTGACTCCACTTTTAAGGTGATCGACCTTATGTTTCTTACTTTTTTTGAACACAAGTTAGGTAAAGACAGAAATAAACTGTCTTAGTATGTATATACTTATGGTAAACATATTTGTTATATGTACAAACACATCTTCTCTCTAACGCCCTGTCCCCCTAATTTGTAAAACGGGGATGGTAATAATATTTCTCTCAAGGACTTTAAAAATGAGACAAGGCAGAAAATTCTTTGACATATAATTGACATTCAAGCAGCATCATCTGCTTCCCTCTTCTAGAAAAGATAAAGATTATATTTAGGTTGGAATATGAATAGGGAATCTGTTATTGCAAAAATTCACTCTCACTTTTTCTCCACTCCCATTCACCTGAATCAATGGGTCTGAGAGACAATTTAATCCTCCCACACACATATGGTTGACATACAGGGTTAATAAGGTGCCTTCAATGACTATAAGTGCTAACGAACCACTAAGAACTTCCTGGTAGTTCTCAAATAGGCTTCTGATAATTTTTATGCTGGCCATCCAGCTTCTGGAACTATTTATAGTAACCTGGCCACCCAAATCATCAAGGGTGAAGTCGCTGAGTCGTGGTGTACCCAGGGCAACCTGGGCACAGAATGTCTGGTTTTGGAAGGTCAGTGCCTCTCCCTTCCACCCACAAGGCCTATTCAGCCAAAGTACAGGTACACCGGGTGCACAAACACTGCCCTCACTATGGGGTCTGCATCATGCTTCTAAAGCCAAAAATATTTGTGTAATTTCAAAAAGTGTTTATCTCAATAACTCTCCTACCTCCTAGCCTTGCTTCTGTTGCCACTTGGGGCCACATCAACCTCTGTCGTGAGAATTTTCCTGTGCATCGTAGGATGTTTAGAAACATCCTTTGCCTCTACCAGTAGATGCCTCCCCATCCAGAGTTGTGACAATTACAAATGTATCTAGACATTGGCAAGCATGATGCAGAACTGCCCCCCCCCCAAGGTAAAACTGCTTTTCTAAATAGTGTGTTAATAAGCTGATTCTCAGCCCCGGTCAACTGCGCTAGAAGAGGGAGCACTGTGTTAAGCTCCCGGTCAAGGCAGCCCTGAGTGGTAAAAGCTCGTCGTGCAATCCCTGATTGCCTCTCTCTGTCGCTATTTTGGTTTCTATTGAACAGATTTGACCATCCACAGGGAAGCGGCACCAGGAATAATGTTGATGAAGCCACCAAAGTGCAAGAGGAAATATGTCGCAGAGATGTTGAAATGCAGACTTCACAAGAGCCTTCGAGGCAATAAAGGTAGAAGAAAAGATGAAGATCAGCAAGTGAGGAGGTCACCAGCCATCATGTGGGTTGTAGTTGAGAGAAACAGTGGCCATGGGGTGACATGATGGCCACAGGGGATTTAAGAGAAGAAAGAGTACCGGGAATGTGTAAAACGGGGTGACACATTTCTGTGGGGCACAAGTGTGGTGCCGATCCTTTTAGCACCCCATTTTCAAAAAGACTTAACCCTGTGTGTGCACTTATACTGTATGAAGCATTTACACATTTGTTTCAACTCATGTCAATTCTTGAAACTACGCTAACCCAGCATAATTAACCTCAATTTGTAGGTGAGAAAACTAAGGCTTAGTGGGGTTCCACTCCAAGGTGCACTGAATGATACATGCTGGTGGTGTTGTCCAAAAACAGATATCTAGAGAATCCTTGGGAGGAGGGGGCTGGTCAGTTGCTGGACCCTGTCTCTGACTCTAAGTCAAAGTAGGACTTTCCTCCTGCACTGTGCTTTTGACATTTCTATTTGAATATACTAAACCCATAGGCGACTGTTTTTGATTGCCAGCCAGTGTGTTGTTCCACAACTTCCTGGGAACCCCCAGATGAGAGAGATGCAGCACCTAAGGCTATTCTTGCTTGGTGCACCGTAAGAACTCAGGAAGTATTTATTGAATGAATGAGTGATGCCAGAGCACCAAAGCTGTACAGAGCAAGGTCCCACTCCTGGCTCTGAAATGCCACTGCCCACGTGACAAGAGTCAAGGTAGTTTATTTTTTTTATTAACGTCATGTGGTCCCCATAGTTCTCCCACCTTGACTGTGAACCCAGTCAAGGCAGTTTAAATTCTCCTCAACTACAAAATGGGGATTCTAAGTCTCATGGGAATCAGGTTAGATTTGAGAGGGGTTCTGTTTACATGGTGGTTGGGACCGTAAAGGCACTTAACAAACAGTATCTGTTGTTTGATTATAGTCAAAGGGTCTTCCATTCTGAATGGTAGCAAAGTGACCTTGGGTAAAATCAGATCAGATAAGGCAAGAAGAAGAAGAGCAGGTGTGTTTTGGCTGGACATTCTGTTCCAGGGTAGCCCAACCTTGTGAATAACAGATATTAGGAGTGAATGAGCTAAATGTACATCCACGTTCCTCCCCATTGGTTCCTTTTCCACTAAAATACCAACCCAGATAAACACACTTACTAGTTGACACCATGCAGCTCCAGGTTTCCCTTCCATTATTGCTTCTCATCCTCTGCGGAGAGCTTCACTCAGAAGCAGGACCAGGTTAGTATGGAATGTGGGTACTTCAAGAGTAGCTTGGGGATAGGGTAGGGTCCAGCAGCACAAAGAGAGTTCATTTCTTGTCTAGTTGGACAGGGAGCTAATTCACAGACTATAGAAATGATCCCTGAAAGTACAGTCTAAGGGAGTTAATTGAATTCATCAACTGCATGTTGGGTTCATGGGAGGTGGCAGGCACTGTCCTAGGTGCTGAGGTTAAAGTAAAACAAAGACATGCCTCTGTGGAATTACTATTCCAGCAGGAGAGAGACAAGTGATGCATTGATAGATAGTAGGATAAACAGTACACATGGGCCTCCCTGGTGGCGCAAGGGATTAAGTCTCAGCACTATGAAGATATCTGCAGCCACTGCAGCATGAGTTTGATCCCCAGCCAGGAAGGGGACCCACAAGGCACAGCAGACCTCTCCTGTCTCACCCACTGTTCTCAGCAGTGAGTTTCAGGCGAGGCACCTGTTCTGCTTCCCTCTCTGTCTCTAGTGAATTCTCTCACACACACCACACACACACCCCTGGCCTGTACCCCAGTTCTTGTATACATAGATAAATAAATCTTTAAAAAACAATAAATGTGTTATAAAAGAGAGAAAAAAAGTAGAGGAGAGAAGAGGATTCACAGTCTCGAGTGGGCTGGTGGTGAGCAAGATGAGATTGAGAAGGGGCGAGAGTTAAAAGTTCAAAGTGAGGGACTTAAGTCAAGTCAGACCTGCTTTAGGGAAAGACTCCTTCCTGGAGCACTTTTTTTTGGCTGAGGCTTAAAATCTGCAAGTGGGCACTTGCTGGAAAAATCTGGAAATGGGGAAATGAAATGTCTATCTAAGATAAACTATTGGAAATGAGAATGGTTGGCCAGTTTCCAAGATTTTCGAGCAGCCAATAAGATTCCCTTTAAAAGCGCATATTATGATACATGGTTATTTTGAAAAATACCTATACCTTGTATAAAATTCAAACATACAAATATATAAGGGGGAAACTAAAAAATTATAAAACTCTTACCTTCCAGAGATGATCACCTGTTAACATGCTGGTGAGTAGCCTTGCTCCCTTCACGGAGATACAGATTGCAGAATCTTACAAATGCAGAGTGATAGGGAGGAACACTAAAGTTCCCAGTGACCCCAAAAGCCAGTCTCCTGGCCCTACAGCAGCAGCCTCATCATGGAATGAGTCTCATAGTCTGTGTTGTTTTTTTTGAGGTTTATTTCTTTATTCACACAAGAACTGGGGTACAGGCCAGAAGTGCGGGGGTGAGAGGTATCCATCAGAGACAGAGTGAGGAATAGAACAGACAGATGGACTGAAACACACTGTTGAGGGGAGCAGCGGGCAAGGCAGGACAGGTCTGCTGCGCCATGTGGGTCCCCTCCCTAGCCAGAGGTAGGGATCGAAGGAGATGCAGTTGGCTGTGCTTCGCTTAACCCACTGCGCCACCAGGGAGGGCCTCTCATAGTTTGTTTTAACAAGTCCTCTATAACTTTAACTGATGCACACTTAAGTGTTAGAACCCGTTACAAGGAAGGAAAATGAAGTGGTTCACAGGACAGGCAATCCTGGAGGCAGATGGTTAAGCCAGGTCCTGGCCTTACCACATACAAACCCCGTGTTCTGGGGATATTACTTAGGCTTTCTGAGCTGCAGTATCTTCTTTAAAATAAGGTGAATGTTCTTATCTACTTTATTGACCAACTAATTGGATGGTCTCTGATGTAAAGTTCTCAGTGTAGCTTAACTCTAAAGGGGTCTTGTCTTGCAACAAATCAGCCATGAAGAGGTGGCAAAGAAAAAATTGGGAGTTGTAGCTAAATTGTTCTTAAAAAGAGATTTGTAGCCTTGCGTATGTATACTAGGAAAAAGGAAAAATGCCAGTTTCTTAGCCAACCAGTTCTAGTAGCTAAGCAAGCCTCCCAGCAAGACCTTCAAGAAGAACAGAATAAACCCCTTCAAAAAATAGGGCAAAAATAAGAAAGAACAGAAGAGAAAACAAGCTAGGCAGGTAATGAAAAAAGCTATTCACTGAGGGGAGGGGAGAGGAGGTAAGAAGCGATTTCTTGGAAAACACTAAGCGCAGCCCTTTCACACTGACCCCACACGCGCATGCTCGAAGCACACACCCATGTGCCTGGCTGGGGAGGAATGCAGAGCCCAGCAACAGTGGCTGATCTTGGAGTTGTGCCCAGGACGCCCTGTTGCTCACCAGATGGGTTCTTGGGGTCTAGCCATTGAGGAATAGTCACTGACACACTAGACTAAGGTTAGCAAGATTTATGGATCAGATTCATAGCAATAAAGGCGCCTGACGCCAGGAGTCTGCTCCATGGAGGAGACAAGGGATGAGCCCCTAATTGTTGGGGGTAGATTTCCTGTTATGATCACTCATGGGGACTGTCTACTACCCTAATCTGCCTCATTGCTTCACTTTGCCGTCCAGAGGTATGAAGCCACCGAGAGCTACTGGTATTTCCCTGCACATCTCTTGTGGCCACCAGCCTCTGCCTACTAGCTCTGTGGTTACCAGCCTTTGCCGATAGCTTTCTGCTCCCACCAGCACCCAGCCTCAGTCTGCAATCAGCCCTTGCCAGGCAGCCTACAGCCAGCTCTTGCAGGCCAGCTCCCTAGTCAGCTAGTTCTCCACTCTCTCACTCTTAGATCCTGGCACGTGGCAAGTACGAAGGGAAGGTGATGTGTTAGCCTCTCACCCACTTTCTTGTTTCAGATCCACCCATGATGGAATCCTCCAGCGACTGCAACCTTCCCAAGGAAAAGGGCCGTTGTCGAGCTTCAATGCCGCGATGGTTTTACAACCCCAGCACTGAAAAATGTGAGGCGTTTACCTATGGAGGTTGCGGTGGCAACAGCAACAACTTTATGTCCAAAAAGATATGCGAGAAAACCTGTAAGGGCACCTGATTTCCTTGTGAAAACACAGTCGGGCTTGTTCGAGGGTGTTAGGAAGCATTTTTATGAAGGAGAGATGCACTCCTTCACCCCAAATTTGTCTGCCTGCTGTGTTCCTAAAGTAACTTCTGTCTGTCCCTGAAATTTTATAAATGTTTTCAGCATGCTTAAAATCTCATGATGTTATTTATTTTATCTCAGTAACATTGGTTTACAACACCATGTATGATTCAGAAGCATGGGATCTCACCTGCCCAGATGTATGTCACTACTCCACACCACCACCAAGCCACCCACAGTGCTCCACCCTAGTCTATTGTGCCCCCCTCCTCTTAGCTTTCCCCTCCTCCCCTACCCATCAGATAGCCTCATTTTCACGGTCATATTTCAGGGTTTGTTATTGGCTTGGTTTTGTCTGATCCATTGTTTTGCTTCTCTATATTCCACAGATAAGTGAAACAATTGAAGACTTTCTTTTATGTACACACATACATAAAAATACACTAGGGAGATTAAGAGTTAACTGTCATTCACACTTTAGTATGAATTATTGCTCAGCCCACTGGAAGACAAACATTTTGAAGGATGGAGGCTGAATTTGAAGACTTGGGGTATGGTGTTACAAAGGACTTTCTTGGACAAAGTAAGGATTTCTGGTGTCCTATAAAATAGCAAGGGAGCCATAGTAACCAGAGAAAAAAGGAAAATGGGGGAAAGAGATGAAGCTATTTAATTCATTTTTAGTTTAAAAAATAATGATTTTTAAAAATTTATATTAAAGTTTATTGTACAGTGACAAAATTAAAATGTTTTTTAAATTAGAAAGTAATTCCTTACAGAATGCTTTGTGAAAAACATTTTTCTTTAATTAATTATATTTGACATCATTTATCGTCCCCAGGGAGTACCCACCACCATTTCACCCGTGCACCATCACCTCAGTCCCTTGTGCACCCTCTGCCCTCATCCCTGTCTTTGCCCTTCCCCCTTTCCCTACCCCCCCCACCATGGTCCCTTTGGTTTATCTTGGCTTTTTGGTGTTGTTGAGTTTTTTTGTTTGCTTTTGGTTATAATTGCCCAATTCCTTGAGCTTATAAAAAAATAATGAATTTTTATGAAAGTTCTCATCTACTAAGACCACACCACATCTTCCTGCCACAGGCGACATGGGGAATGGAATGAAGCCTCATGGTCCTGGAGTCACTTGGTTTGCCTTAAACACCACCAATTATTGGAACTTGGAGGGGATGGGGGAAACATAGGAATCATCTGATTTAATTATCTCAAATCTCAGAGGGAAAAAATGGAGAACCAAAAATGGGCAAGGACTTCTCTAAAATCACAGGGTGAGAATGAAACAGAGGCACTGCTGGTCCTACAAAAACAGCCTTTTCTCTGGGTGGCCATGCCTGCCCCATAATTTCCCAAGACTTCTTTGCCCTCAGGGATGGTAAGAATTAAAAATGAAACATTCATTTGGGAACTTTATCCCTTTATCTCCAATTCTGACTCAGGATCCTTTCCTCGAGTCCGGATCAACTACCTCCTATTTCCCAAGGAAAAATAACTAAACCATTCATCATGTCAGGCCCTGCAGCTAGATTCTTTATAATCAGTACATAAAAGCCCAGCATAACCCTGCATCCATCCTACTATGCTACTCACAGGCAGCATCCAGGTCACTGAGACTTCTTAGAAATTCAGATTTTAGATCTCCCTGCAGCCCTCCTCTATCCTAATCTGCATTGTAACAAGATTCCTGGGTGGTTGGTGGGCACATTCAATTTAAGAAGCAGTGGTAGGGACTCCCTGGTGGCGTGGCAGGTTGAGCACCACACTGTGAAGCATACACAGCACAGCAGTGCAAGTTCGATCCCCGGCCAGAGAGGGGACCTACATGGCGCAGCAGACCTCTCCTGCCTCGCCCGCTGCTCCCCTCAGCAGTGTGTTTCAATCAGTCTGCCTGTTCTGCTCCCCACTCTGTCTGATGAATCCTCTCACCTCCCGTGACTCTGGCCTGTACTGCAGCTCTTGTATGCATGAATAAATAAAACTTTTAAGAAAAAAAAAGAGACGCATTGGTAGACATAGAAACCCAAATAAAAGAAATCGTAAAACTTCTAAGATCACACAGCCAGAAAGTAGCAGAACTGGTCATTGAACACTTGCTGGTCCATTTCCAAAGTCCATCCTCTTAACTATGCTACACTCTTTCATAAATCTCAGAATTCCCCCCACAGGGCTGGTTTCCAGTCACAGGTCTTACTCAAATAGTTTCAAATCACCAGGTTTTGCTGCCAAGACAAGGGAGGCATTCCACTCTTTCCTGCTCTGACTCACAGCGGGGCCACTCAGGGTCACTGTGTGGGTGGGTAGCCAGCTGGACAACAGTGGGAAACAGGACGTTTGGATCATCTCAGGGAAGAATGTGAGACAGGATCCCGCCTGTCTCATGACCACTGTCTTCTTGTCACCAGCTGGAGGGACAAAGGCTCGCCAGCTTACTGAGGACCTCTACAAAGAGGAGACTGTCTCATTCTGAAACCATCCTGTCCTCTCCCCCACTCCCTCCTCCCTTGACATCTCATTATGGGTAATGTTCTCAATGGTAAGCACCAATTACGTTGTCTTGCCAACATGAAACTCCTGAGTTGTTCAGCATCTAAACCACTGCTTCCAAGCTCTGTCTTCCATCTAAGAAAGCACCAGAAACATCTGCCCTTGGGATTCAGAAAATGGATCATTTTCTTTATATCCATGTGTATTTAGTAACCACTCTACCTCGGACATCTAAAATGGCATCGATGGAATATTCAACATCTCTCAACAGCTTCAGATGAGATGTGCCTTCTGGCACGGTGGTTCATATACCTGTGCGTCACTTAACCACAGTCCATCTACCCTTCTTAGCACTTCTTCATTTCTAAAAATCGCATCCTACCTAATTTCAGGACCTCTCTCCTTGCCCCTGCAATCTATTTTCAGTCAGCAGTCAGAGGGACGCTTTCAGATCATGATACTCCTCTAGGCCAAGTCCTTCAATGACTTCATTTAACTCAGAGCGAAAGCCAGAGTCCACATGAGCACTTACCTGAGGATCCTCCTAAGGGTCTGTGGCAGATGCCATGAGTGATGAATTAGCATCCATATTCTCTTTGGGAATGAAGTACTCCTCCCCCCCTCCCCTCAGCTGCTGGGAGCCTGCTGGATGATGGTCCTCAGCAGAGCCCTCGACTCCCCTTTGACAAACAAAAAGTCCCAACACTACCTCCCCTACCTCCCTGGCTGCTTGGGTATGAGTATGTGCTTGGACTCAGCCAGCTGCAGGCTTCTACCCTGGACTTTGGATCTGGAGGGGATGATGCAAAGACCCCAGCAACTATTGAGGAAGTTTTTATAACTGGAGAGGGGTGGTGGAAGTCTAGGGGCGATAGAGCATTGAATGCACAACAGCGGCCGTGTTGTCTGCAGCAAGGGTGAAATCCTACAAACTCAGACTTGCTAAAAATGCAAGTCTTTTAAAAAGTTCTCATTGATCTAAATTCCTGTTTTCAGCTCCCTTTTGACTACATCATGGAAATTTATCTTTTCATTGTTTTGCTCTCCAGCTACACCAAGGTTGTTTCTGTATTCCACGCACTTACTTAATTCTAATTCTTAATTCTAATTACTTAATTTTCAGTAAGCTGGCAAAAGACATCAGCAAAGATGCTAGATCTCAGCCATCATCACAAGCACACATCTTTTCATTCCTGCTGGGTCTTCAGATGTTTCCCTAGCGTCTTTCTCATCTGACAAGAGCTCATTCTGTGACTTGTCTTCTCTGCTCACCACTCTCCAGAGCTTAGAAAACACCTGTGGGATGGCCTACAGCAAAAGGACCAGAAACAACATGTTGGCGAAGATATAGAGAAAGAAGAGCCTCCATACACTGTTGATGGGACTGTGGGCTGACTCAGCCCCGAGGGAAAGCAGTATGGAGGTTTCTCAAAATATTAAAAATAAATCAGCCATACGCTCCAGCAGTCCCTGGGGGAGGATCCACTTCTAAGCTCGCTTGTGCAGTTGTTGGCAGGATTCAGCAACTCGAAGGCTGCCGGCCAGCGGTTACCTTCAATTCTTTGACAAGTGGGCTCCCCAGAGGCCAGCTCCTGACATGGCAGCTGCCTTCATTGGAGCAAACAGCAGGAAGAACCCGAGACCATGCTGCCTAGATGGAAGTCAGTTTACAAACCGTTACTTTTCATCCCATCACTCCTCATTAGAAGTCAGTTGGCTGTATTGAGGCTGGCGGAGGCTGGTGGGGGAGGGGAGGGTGGCAAGCAAAGTGTGGAGAGGCCCATGGATTATAGTGGGAGACTACCGTGCCTCGGTGGTGGGGGTAGTTTGGTAGCACAATCTGAAGGGCGTGAGCTTTCTAGTGGGGCAACCAGGTGCGGGGTAGGCAGGGAGGCCGGGGGGCCAGAGGTTGGCAAGCCCCCGGGTCCCCTGCAAAACTTTGCACTCTTTTTTCTCTCTGGCATTCTCTCATGGTCTGGCCTCTTCTATAATCACTTCGCTCGTCCTCTCTCGTAGCCGTCCTGCCAGTGAGTGACACCGCCTTATAGCCATGGTCTCTAGGCTCAGGTGTGCCCACTTATGCATGCCCCTGCCCATGCTCCAGGTGTTCACAATAAGGCATGAGTGCCCCATGCCCACGGTCCCCAGCACCTCCTGCACCAACACAATCAAGGCTGTAGGTTTTTCTCACAGAGGCCAGGGGTGCAAAAAGCCCGATGAATTCACTTACCCTATATCCCAAACCTCTGAATCATATACAGTGTTGTAAAGCAATAGTACTTCCATTTAAAAAAGTTGAAAGAAGGGCCTCCCTGGTGGCGCAGTGGGTTAAAGCAACATACTATGAAGCAAACTGCAGCCACTGCAGCACCTGTTTGATCCCCAGCCAGGGAGGGGACCCACATGGCACAGCAGACCTCTCCTGCCTCGCCCGCTGCTCCCCTCAGCAGTGTACTTCTGTTGATCTGCCTGTTCTGCTCCCCACTCTGTCTTTGGTGAATCCTCTCACACCCCCACACCTCTGGCCTGTACCCCAGTGCTTGTATGCATAAATAAATAAAAACCTTTAAAAAAGATTTAAAAATCCAAAGAAGAAGGCAGTCAATAGGCCCAGCCCACACTCTAGGAGGGACTGCAGAGGCTGACTCCCGGGGGAGTTACTGGTGGCCACCTTTGACGTCTGACTGACAGAGGTAACTTGGCCAGGGTCATACAGAAGTGACTGCTTAACATCTCAACTCTTGGGTCACTTCCCTTGCCCCTCCTTCTTCCCTGATACTTAGTGGGGGGAGGAGAACCTCAGTGTCAGTGGAAAGTGGTCAGGCTTTTCTGCCCTCTCACCATTAGTATTAATGATGGACACCTGCAGTCCTGCACGCACATGCCTGATGGCGGGTTCCTCAAGGAGGGTGTGGGCATGTGCAAGTGGGCGCACCTGGGCCGAGACACGCGGTGCGTAAGGGTGGCGTCACGGGGACACCAGCAGAGAGAGCATATGCAGAACAGAGAGGAGAGAAGAGAAGCAGTAGTAGAAGCAGAGAAAGCAGAGGCCAGAGAGCGTGAGATCCGCGGGGGACCAGGAGGCCTGCCATGTACCTGGTCACTAATGACGTAAAGAGTAATAAAAGCCTGGAAAAGCCACAGGGCTCCAGGACTCCTCCTTGCCCGTCTGCTCTAAGCCCAGAGAACCTGTTCCGTGCCCTGCAGGCGCCACAGGGCCAGTAGTGCCCAATCCCTAGGAGCACAGACACCCGAGTGGTCCTAAGTCACCGCGTTTGGATCCTGAGAGCTGTCGTGTTATCAGAGTCGCTTCGATGGAAAGAGCAACAGAAACTACCAGAAATCCAGTCGAAGCCAGACAAGGGACATGCTGTAGGGTCAGAGAAAAGTTTCCGGCTTTTCCGGTGTGGCCCATGGACACCTGCGGTGCTGCACGCGCAACTGAGTGGGCATGCGCAAGTGGGCGCACCTGGGCGGAGAGCGGGCGGATCAGGGCGGCGCCGCCATGAGGACGCCGCAGAGGAGGAGAGCGCAGAAGTGGAGAGCGGCAGAAGCAGCAGCTGTAGTAGCAGAGGCAGAGAGGCTAGAGAGCCCAGAGAGTGAAGATGCTCCGGGGCTAGGAGGCCTGTCAGCCTCCCGCCCCCACCCCGCACCCCGCACCCCTGCCTGCCCTGTTCCTGGTCACCTCTGATATAATGATGCAATAAAAGCCTGAAAAACCCACGGAGAGCTCCGGGACTCCTCCTTGACCCGTCTGCTCGGAATCATTGAGAACTTGCCCTGTGCCCTCCTGCCACCACACCAGGAATTACACTCTTGATGTGGTACTGAGGTCTCGTTAAATGTCTCCATCCTCATACGTTGGAGAAAGATCTTTTGAATGCCTCTTAAGGAAGCAGCAAGTTCCTTAAGGCCCTTAACAATCTTTCTGGGAAGAATCAAGAATATGGAAAGTTAGGGTCGTGCATTAATGCAGATTTATAAACTACTTTTACCAGTTAACATACTGGATGAAGATTTTCCTGTATCATTAAATATTCTGCAACCTGATTGCTAAAGGGTATAGCGCTTGTATGGATGGGTCATAATTTATTTAAAGCTTCTATGATTAAATGTTAAGGTTGTGTATGGTTTCTCAATATAATATGTAACAGTACAAGGATAATAAATCACTGTGGGCATTTTTTGATTGTTTACTAAGGATAGATTCTAAAAGCGAAATTTCTGGGTCAAAGAGGACATGCATCTAAAAGCTTTCGATACATAATGCCATCCATTAAATTTCAATAATTACTACTTATGAAACACTCATGTTATGCCAGGAACGGAGCTAAGTGCTTTACATACATTATCTCATTTATTATTCCCAACAGCCTGGAGAGGAAGGTTCTATTAATAACTGTGTCTTACGGATGAAGAAGTTGAAGGTCAGGAAGATAAATTACCTGACCAAAATAGCAAACTGGCGAGGACTGAAGCTGGTGTTGGAATCAAAGCCTGACTCCAGGGTCCAAGTTCTTAATCAGTTTTGCTGTGGCCGGCCTGGGCCGGTTCGACTCTCCATCCCACAGAATGCCTGGCCTGCCCCGTATGAGCCCAGGCGCATCCCAAACCTGCCTCCTTCTGTGTCCATGTCTTGTGTGTTCTTAAAAGCAGAGATCCTGCCTTAACACTTCTCCCCTGCCTTGAGCCAAGCCACATGACACACACACGTACACGACACGCACTACCCTGTCCTGGAGGATGACACCGCGATGCACTCAGCAGGTGACTCCACAGGATCTACCCTCCGGCCCATGGTGACTAGGTACAGAGTGTGGTGACAAAGTGCATCCCAAGCCTTGGTTTTAATCTGTCTGTTCACACAGCTTTGGCCAAAACAAGCCGCATGCCAAGCCCAAAGTTAAGGGGCCAGAAATATGTTCTGCAAATTCCACAAGTGTGGATAGAGGCACGGGTGGGGATTGCGCCAGCTATGCAGCCCCCACAACCACTGTGCTTCATGCCTTTGCTTGCTCTGCCTGTTTACTCTGCCCAGGAGAAGCAGCACCTTACTGGCTTCCTGGTTTAGAGCATCCCGCAGAGCAGCGCCTTCCCTCAAAGTCTTGTTACCAAGTTAGCACTAGAGCAGCACCGGGTCAGGCCTGCCCCAACGTGTAAGCACAGAGGGCCTCAATTCTTCGATGAAGTTCTCCAAAGAAAGGCATGCGCACAGGACAGAAATCAAATTCAGGGAATTGCCGTCAGCCTGGCACCTAGTGCTCAGATCTGACTAGTTATGTAACTGATGGGGCCTGGAGCTCAGTGAACACGTAGGCCCTTGTTCAAAACAGGGGGTGCGCCCTGAACGTCTGCAAATAGGTCCCCTTTTCCTCTCCTCTCTACCTCTCACGGTGCTTTCGATTGGTAACTAAATGTCACTCTCCCTCCTGCAGGGGGTGCGCTTGGAGGAGGCAGACCTCAGAGGGGCCTGAGGGCCCTGCTCCCTACAGGGCGGTATACCCTGGAGCACCCCACTAGCCCTGGACCCCTCCTGCCAGCTGCCAGACTGCAGACCTGTGCCCCACTCTGCCCTTCCTGAAGCCTGCGAACTAGGTGATCTCCAAGCGGTGGTCACCTCTGTTCTGGGATTCCAGGTAGCCTCACCGCTGGATCTCCCCACGTCTTCCTCACAAGACCAGAGTCCCCTTGGGAAAAACCTCACTCCCCCTAAAGGTTCTGGGGAAGAACCCAGTTTCTAGCTCCCCGACCCCTGCCCAGATAGCCCAGCTTAGTCTTCTCACTAGTAAAACCTCAACCAGGTCTGATAGCCGCTGCTGGCTCCGTACTTCTTGCATGAGATCAGGGGCAGCAAACTGGCCCGCCAGCCCCAACCAGCCTGTAGTGGGCATTGGCTGCTGAAGCCTGGCGCTGAGGTTCCGCGCTCACGGAGAGAAGCAGCATGAGTGAGAACGTTTGGCCTGGGGTCCAGGCGGAAGGAAGGCGTCAACGCTAAAGGAGCCACCTGCACCCCTGAGCCAGCACCGCCTGCCCCTAACCGCTCTACCCAGCTGTGTGGGCAAGCACAGGGCAGGCTGTGTGGGCAAGCACAGGGCAGGCTGTGTGGGCAAGCACAGGGCAGGCTGTGTGGGCAAGCACAGGGCAGGCT
>JAGFMF010011599.1:943605-963651 GCA_019455555.1 Galemys pyrenaicus | reverse complement strand
GTGGGCAAGCACAGGGCAGGCTGTGTGGGCAAGCACAGGGCAGGCTGTGTGGGCAAGCACAGGGCAGGCTGAGTGGGCAAGCACAGGGCAGGCTGTGTGGGCAGGCACAGGGCAGGCTGTGTGCTTGCGGGCAGGATAAAGGAGAGCCCCGGAGCCCTCAGAGGCTTCTTCAGGTTTTCAAGCTCTTTCTACAACAACTGTCTTGGACCAAGCCCACGGCTGGCCAGAGAGAGAGGCCGGGGAACCTGCCAGCCTCTCACCCCTGGTGAGTCCCTACGCTTTTCTTTCTCGGGGCTCTCTCTGCTTTCTCTTGTGGTCTCCTCCTCTCGTAGCCATTTTGCCATAGCTGTTTCCCTGTCTCTGAGTGATGCCCCCAGGTGTGCCATTCGTGCACGCCCACACCATACTCCAGGAGCCCGCCATCAGGCACGTGTGCCCCAAACGCAGGCTCCCCAGTGCCTTCTGCATTCAAGGCTGCAGGTGACAGTCACAGAGGCTAGTGGCGTAAAAGCCTGGGCAGTTCATTCACCCTACACCAGCCCATCACTGGACGCCTCTGTTCTAGAAGGGCCGGGAGACCAGAACAAAAACAAGAATAGAAACCAGAAAGGGGGAAGCCAGGAGGAGGCTGCACCGCCCTCTACCCTGGGGGCAGTCTCATGCAGGGAGACCCTCTACTCCCACCTGGGCAATGTTCACCTGGCACCCCCGAGCAGTGGTTGCAGAAGCCCTTGTCTTGCCTGGCCTGGTGCAAGGCACACCAGAGGATGAGAAAGAGAAGGCTGAACAAACCACACTGCCAGACTTTTCTGTCTCCAGACAAGCGCCCTCAGTCTGCCCCATCTCTCACATTCCTTGTGTGTGGAGGAGCAGGAAGAACAGGAAGGCTTCCCAGTCAGCGCCGCTACATGAGTGTTACTTCATGATGTTTAGCTAAAGGACGGGCTTCGTGTGCACCGATGGTCGATAGGTTGTATCATCCAGCCTTGGCGTGTAGAATCTAGCACTGATACCACCCTACGTCACACAACCAAGAAATTGCCTCATGATGCATTGGTCAAAAGGTATTTTCATCATTAAGTGATATGACTATATTTTCTTCCTCTCCCTCCTCCTCACCCCAAAGGCTAAGCCCATGCCCCAAGGTGGGGGTGAGAGTAACTGTGAGAAATCACTGCAGAGGGAGAAGCACAGGAAACTGGTGTCAGACCCAGGTCAAATCTAGGTCTTCAAAAGGCTGAAAGCAACCCAAATAATCACAGAAATATGGTTAAATAAATTTTGTATATCTGAAAAGTGGAATATTACACAGCCACGAAAGGGAAAAGTTTAATCATTACTACAGAGTGATCTTCAAAATAAATCAAGTAGGGGCCTCCCTCTTGGCACAGGGTTTAAAGTCTCAGCACTATCAAGCTATTCCAGTCACTGCAGCATGAGTTAGAGTTCCAGACAGGGAGCTGACCCACATGGCACAGCAGACCTCTCCAGTCTCACCTACTGCTCCCCTCAACAGTACATTTCAGTAGATCTGTCTGCTCTGCTCCCCACTTTGTCTCTGGTAAGTCCTCTCACTCCCTGCATCTGTCTTATACCCCAGTTCTTCTATACATAAACAAAATATATTTTTTAAATTAAATCAAGTAAAAAGAGCAAGGTACAACACAATGTGTATAGCGTTCATGTAAAAAGGGTGAGAAAGAGGAGCTCTATCTCTGAAATAATATGAGAAACTAATAACAATGGTTATCCCTGTTGAAAACCACTAGGTGACCAGGGATTGAGGAAGAAAGGGGAAAAAGTGTAAACACTTTTTTACCTACTTGATTCATCTGAATGGATGAGTGATACAAAATAAGTTTGATTATAAAGAACAACAGCAAAGGATACTAACTTGCCACTTTCTTACTGGGTGGCCGGGAATTGTGGGTTCCTGGTGTGTAATATGGGACTGTCTTCAGCTATTATAAGGCATGTTCTGCCCATGTGATCCCGGAGACCCCACCAGCACATCACCCAGCCCAGACCTGGTACAAGGTGCATGGCCCCTGCTATGATCTGGACCCCTAGCAAGGATGATGGCAGGAAGGAAGCCTTAACTTTCTCCACCAGCCTCCACGGAGGGCAGCCCCAGCCCCACCTGAATGTAAGTTCATTGATTCAAGTGGACCACTCCCTGGGCCTTGTGCCAGGGACCCAGCATCAGGGGAGACAGGGACAGAATGGTAAGAAAGAAGGCCACGGGGGCTTCCCTGGTGGCACAGTGGGTTAAGCAACACACTGACGCAAACCGCAGCCACTGCAGCACGAGTTCAATCCCTGCCCCTGGCCAGGGAGGGGACCCGCATGGTGCAGCAGACCTCTCCTGCCTCGCCTGCTGCTCCCCTCAGCAGTGTGTTTCAGTTAATCTACCTATTATGTTGCCCACTCTGTCTCTGGTAAATCCTTTCAACCCTCAAACCTCTGGCCTGTACCCCAGTGCTTGTATGCATAAATAATAAATCTTTAAAAAAAAGACAATGAAGGTCACGGCCCCACCAGTGCTGGAAGTGGTCATTTTATTGGTTGAAAGAAGAAGAGCTGTGGTCAGGAGGGAGTGCAGAGGCCAGGAAGGGGGCAGAAGCTGGGTGGGAGTGAGACAGGGCCAGGTAGAATCTTCTACTCCCTAACTCCTTGGGCTTTGTTTGGTGTTCCAGGCTGGAGGAAGAAAATCATAACACCATCAGCAGCAGCATCCACCACACTAGACAAGAACATCTGCACTTAAATCCTGGACCAAAGCACCTCCCCCCTTGACCATCCCTCTCCCCACAGCCAGGCTTCACCTGGAAGCTCTAGAGACTCTACTTCCCAGCAGGTCCAGGACTCACCTCTTCTGCATCAGCAACCCCCCCACCCCCAACGCTCCTGGGTGTCCCCTGGCCCCAGCTGACCACCATGACCTTCCTGAGAGCCAAGATCATTGGTCCCCCAAGAATCCCTCTACTTTCAGGAAGCTCCACCAGACCTCCATTCCTTAGGGGAAGCTGGGAAAGGCTCATCAAAGAGATCTTATTTATCCCAATTCACATATGCAAGATAGTTGCAGCTCAGGGAGGGGAAAAGCCTACTTAAGTGTGAGAGCTGAGCCCAGGGCTTCCTGGCCACAAAGCCTGGCCATGCTGCTGGCATGCAGGGGGCACTAGACAGAGGGTAGGGTCCTCAGAGATGGAGTTCCCTTGCAGGCACCAAAGAGCAAGCCTTGGAACAGCCGCCAGAGGGTCTTGGGCACATCCTCCCTTCTCTCTGGGCCTCAGTCTTCTCATCTCTGCAATCCTGGGTCCCACGAGTGATCTGCCAGTCCCCTGGCTGTGACTGGTTAAAGGCAGCATAAAATCTACAGTGAGACTTCGACCAAAGGGCCCTTCGGTTCTTGCTCATCCTGTTCCCTCTGCCTGAAACAGCCAGCTCGCCCAGCCCCCGACTGTCACCCTTTCATTCACCCTTCAGACTGGCTCAGGGCCCCTCTCCTGGAGCCTTCCCTCCAAGCTGCCCCCAACCCCCTGGTGAGGTGCCCCTCTGCCCTCCTGAGCACTGGGAATGTCTGTCCACCTGTCACCCCAGCTCCTGCTGCAAGCTCAGGGAGGGGGCAGCTCCTGGCACCGAACTGGGCGTGCTGGCTCGCCCAGTGCACCTGCCCAGCTGTGCTTCCGGCTTTGCTTTACTTCACTTCCTTATGCCTGCTTGACAACCGAATTTCACTTTACTTTTAACCAAAGGCGGGGGAAGGCTCCCACTCTCATTCACGTCACGGTCACCAGAGGAGTCCCGGCTCCCTCGGGCTGCCAGGAAGTAAGCACTCAGCACGCTTTGAACACATCTGCGGAGGTGAGCTCTACAGGTGCGTCCTGAAAAGCCAGGCTCTGGGGTGAACGTGAAGGGGTCTCCTCTGCTCCCCACTGGCCATGCAGAGACCTTCCAGCCCCGTCCCCTCGGCCACTGCCCTTCTCCTAGGTGCAGCTGTTCTACAACTCCAACTTTTACCTAAGTGCACGTTAAGGACACAGAGGTGTGAGTCTCTGTTCTCCCACAGCCCAGTTCCCCAGTCAGTTCTGTCCCACTCGCCTTCACATAAGTCCCCAGAAGCCACCTAGCCGCTTAGATCCCCGGGTCAGTCACCTCTCACCTGGCCTCTCTCAGGGGTCTCTCTGCTTCTCAGCTGCCCCCAGCAGTACACTCTCTGCCAAACAGCTGAGCATCCTTTACAATCTAAGTCCCGAGGGTATATTTCCATCTCCCTTCTCCACCTCCAGGTCAAGGCCAAAGTCCTTGCAGTGGCCGCGGGCCCTCAGACCTGCCCCGCTAAACCCTGACTCACAGCCACCCAGCTCACCCAGCTCCAGGCTCCAGGGCTGCTCCTGCTTCTGCCCCACAGGCCTCCTCTGCCTGTAACACTCTCCCCAAACACCCTCTGACTCCCTCCATCGAGTCTTGGTTCCATTGCTGCCTTCTTGGTGGGCCTGGCACTGACTGACCTGGGTGAAAACTGCAACACTGCTCCCTCCCCTCCCCTCCCCTCCCCTCTGCTGATTTTTCTCCAAGATACTTATCTCCCTCTAACACTGCAGAAGCCACACTAGCTTATCTTGTTTCGTGTCCCATAGGCTATAAACCCACCCAAGGGCGGCATCTGTCTGCCCGCTCATGGTACCCCCAGCACCCAGAACAGTACATGGCGCATGACAGAGGTGCAATAAAGCAAGCAAGTGAGGAAAGTGAAGAAATGGACAGATAACGGTTTGCCCCGCGGCTGCCCTCATATCTTGGCATCCATGCCCTCCCCCACCTACCTCAGGAGACAGGTGTGACGCATGACACCTTCCCACAGCCATTGCGGCAGCATTTCAACTTGCCAGCACACTGGCTGTCCACCTGGCACTGGTCCACGCAGAGGCCGAGCTGGGGGATCCCAGAATCCACCTGGGGGCAGGAGCCCTCCTTTTCTGGGTGGAAAGAAGAGTAAGGGGTGGGCAGGGGGTGCAGGTAAATGAACACTCACGCACTCCCACCTTCCCCGCCCCCACCCTGTCTCCCAAGCAGTAGAGCTGCCTGCCTGAGCTCATCTTAAGCTGGAGCGCATCTTAGGATGGAGAAGATCACCTACAAACCCTCTCCTGCTGCTGTCACTGCACTGGCTTCGGAGTCCTAGGACCTGAGACCCAGTTCTGCTTTCCCGAACTTCATGGCCTAGGGCCAGAAGCCTTCCCAGGCTCCGGTGCTGTGCTGCCCACAACACTGGCTTGTTGTGAAAGGAATGGAGACAACATACGCAACAGACGACTTCTCCCTGAGAGCAAACTACTTTGTGATAATAAGGATGAGTGACGGTGACAGTTGTCACTCACTTGGCTCCTTCTATGTGCCAGGCATTCTTCTAACGCTTGACTTAAATTAACTCATCTAATCCTCACAGTAAGCCCGAAAGGGGAAATGGTACTTAACATTTCTTCTTGCTGTGGAAGAGGGGTGAAACCCAGGAATCCAGCTTCAGAGTCCGCACCACGTGGTGGCTGCTTGCAGGTAGAGAGTGCAGTGCACTGGGAGGGCCACACCCACATCCCTTCCCTGCTGGGGTCCTCCCAGTTACAGCCGTGCAGCACAATACCCCTCCAACCTGGCATCCACACACAGATGAGCATTCTTGCACGCACGCACGGACGGCTAATGCCACAGAGATGTACCTCCTTGCAGAGGAGAACCTGGGTTCTTTGTATAAATGTATTATCTCCTTTGGGCCCCACAACCGGCTGCTGTCAGGGGATTTCTAGCCCTGTTCCTAATCCATGGAGGAAGATGAGGCACAGAGAGGGGAAGGCTCCACCCAACAGGACACTGCTGGTCAGAAGCAAAACCCAGACCTGAATCCAGCCCTCCGGCTCCCTTGTGCACACCCTCCAGCTCCTCCATCCAGGGGAGGGAGCTGCCTGGTGCAGGCCCAGACGCAAGACCAGGCAGGCACTTAGTGGCGAGGACAGCCTGACTTCCCCGCACAGAGGAAGTCATTCCCTTGAAAAAGGCAGCTTCCCTCCAGGGCTGTCTGTGACCGAGGACAGGGACATGGCACCTGTGCAGAGCACCGCTCCCTGCTAAGACACTTCAGAGTGTTACTTCCCCAGACCCTCCTGTGCATCCTACAAAGTTTCAAACTATCTTTTCCATTTTGCTGACGAGGAAGCACAGGCACAGAGAAGCACAGGGCCCCAGACTAGGAGGCGGCAGATCAGGACTCCAACCCAGGAGGTCCTGACCCGCTTCCTGCATCAGTCTGAGGTGGAGATTCCACCTACAAACAAAGTCCCTCTGTCCCAGCACTCTTCTCACCTGTCTACCTCCCCTCCCCCATTTCCATTGCTCTTGCCCTCCTCGCCTCTTTGGTCCAGAATAGAAGCTCCCAGGCCCAGAAGCTGCCCCTGATCAATCTCCCTCGCCTGCAGCTTCCTGTTCATCCTGGTTGGGGTCTCTAATCACACACCTTCCAGCCCCTGCTGACATCTCTGGAGAACAGGGAAGCAGGGAACAGGGAAAAGCACAGAAGCCGTCTTCTAGATAAAGACCAGCGACCACAGCATCAAGTCAAATCCCTGCTTCTAGCCCTGTTTTTCCCTCCTAGAAGGAAGAAGCTTGCATTCTGTGCCTGGGGCCACCACCTGCTGGGGTGGGAGCAGAGCCTGAAGGAAAGGCTGCAGGTGTGGTGGCCCTTTCTGGGGGCACCCAAACTTTCGCATAGATGAGAGGGGTAGGGATGCTGGGGAGGAGTCCGACTGTCTTCACACCACTCAGGAAAATACTGGACCCTCTAACTCTGACTTCCAGGTAAAATCCGCCCTTCCCTTCCCCTGCCCCCCTCACTTCTACATCTTAAGATGAGCTGAACTCTCCCCTAAATCCGAGGTCTGTTTCTGCATGGACAGGAATCTCGGAAGACCTGCCAGGTCAGGCACTCCAAGTCCTTCCCCAGGCCCCAGGGGAGGGACACAGAGGGATGAGCACCTCAGGTGTAGGGCCCAGCTCACACGCCACCCCCAGCTTCCCCTAGCCGGGAGGAGACTACAAACCCGGGTCCCCAGATCTCCCGGAACCAGAGTCCTTGCATACGTGCGTGCGTGCCCAGAAACCGTCATGCACCAGAGAATAGAATCCAAACGGGATGGGGGGTGGGGTTCCCTTCCCCCTCGCTGCGCTTCAGCAACGCCTTTGTCTCCCCCAGGCCTGGCTGATCTGGTTCCATCCGCCTCAACCTTGCCCAGGGGTCCCTGGGAGCGGCCCTCTTTCCGGAACCGCCCCTCTTTCCAGAACCTGGCGCTGCCGCCTGCCCCCAACCCTCTCCCGCCCTGCCCCGCCGCGGGTCCGGGTCGCCCAGGGGTTACCATTGGGCATCTGGCAAATGGTGGCGCAGCCGGCTCTGCAGCACTTGAGGTTGTCGGCGCATTCTCCATCGGATTGGCACTCCTGCGTACAGTTCTGGCCCACCGTTACCTGGGGGCACACCCCTTTTTTCTCTGCTCCTGTACCTGAGAACCGAGGCGGGGGACGTTAACTAGGGAGCCTGAGCCCCAATCCCAAAGGATGCCCAGTCCTGCGCCAAAACGAGTGTCCCAAATTTCCAGCTTAAAGGAATTCTCAGTCTGGGGCCGCAAGGGCCTCCCAAGGGCCTCCCAGCACCTGGGAGCACAGCAGCCCCGACTGCTCGAGCCTCGGTCCTCGGAGGCCCCCTCCCCCACAGCGGAGCTTGCAGGTGTTTCTGATGTCCAGGCAGAGGGACCCCTGTGGCTACTGAATCTCCACCTTCGGCGCAGAATCTCCCCCAAATTTCAGCCTTCAGTGGTCTCCACACCTGGAAAACTTTGGGCCCCGCGCCCTAAACTCTGAGGATCACCACCTCAGTGAAGAGACTCCAAGTTTGTCTTCTTGGGTCTCTCCACTTCCGCCTCAGGAATTCCCACTTCTTTAGTCCCCAGAGAGGCTACGCCTCTGCCAGAATGTCCAGACCTCTTGGCTCAGCCCCTCTGGGCGCCAGCACCCCTCCTGCCCCCCTACACACCCCGCCCCACTCACCTGTGACTGGGGGTAGGCCGAGCAGCAGCAGGCCGAGGAGGGCGGCAGCGAGCAGGCTGAGGCGGCGGGCAGGCATGGTGCGGCACCGGGCGGGCGGGTGCAGGTGTGAGCTGTTGCCGCGATGGGGGGATTTAACCTCTCGCGAGGGGGGCGTGGGGTAGGGGCGGGGCCCCGCCGGGCTGGAGAGTGCTCTGCGGGCACGCAGGCAGGCTGCCACCTCATGCCATTTCACAACTCACCTGGATCAGGTGTCACTCTTGACCCCGGTGGGAACCAGGAACCTAAGCAGCTTCCAGGCCGGTGCAGCTCGACCAGCTGCAGCCGGACCCTTGTCCACTCCCTCCCGGGGCCTGAGGGCAAGAAGCAGACCACTAGGGCTAGCTCCGGGATTCCTGGGTTCCTGTTCCAAGGCTTTGGGGTCTCCCTGTCTTGTCCAAGGTCGGGGGAAGTAGGGGGACAGTTAGGATGCACAGGGAGGCCACAGAGCCTCGGATTATATGGCTGGGTTTAGGGTCAGCCAGCTCAGAGCGCAGCTCCCTCGTAGGGGATTAACTGACAGTCTAGTGCAGCGAAAGGAGCACATAGCAGGGCCTACAGGAGGAGAAGTTGTCATTAATAGATGACCCCACCGTGGAAGTGAAGCACCCGAGGGCTGGGGTGGGGTTGACTGTGAGGGAGAGGGGAAGCTGGGGAAGGTGGGGGTGGGGGGCTGCGTGTGAGCTCTGCCTCATGGACCTTTCAGCAGAACTCTTCTCCAGAACAGAACTATCCAACTACCACTATGGTCTGCTGCATCTGATAGATGAACTGATGTGCCGACACTTAGAACCTTTTCCCTGGCTCCCGTGCAAAAAGTAGAAATAAGGCTTTGACTCCGTCCCCTTCCCTCCGAGCTCTTGCTTTCCTCATTCCATCAGAAACATTCGGCAGGTGCTGGGGGATGAGCATTCCGAGACGTTCAGAAAAGGCCTCCCAAAGACAGACCTCTCCTTTAGCTGCCTGCAAGAATGAAGAGTGGAGGCTCTTACACAGAATTAGAGCCATTACCAGAAGTAAATTTACCATCTGAACAACCTGTCTGTAATTACAGAGCATCTGCTCTGTCTCCTGAGTCCCCCTCCTCTCTCCTCGAAGCCTCAGGCCCGGCCCATGCGTTCTTCAGCTCAGATCTATGCCACCAATTGAGTATTTGTCTTTAGAATCTTTCTATGTGGATTCCCCATAATACACAGTTAAATCGTTTTTTCCCTCCCAATAATCAGTCTGTTTATTTGTTTTTTCAAGAACACAGAAGGGTATAGACAGAGTTCCCTTGTTTCCCTGCCAGTTTGGTAACCACGAAGGGCTGCTTCGCTGACTGGACGCTGCTCACTCCTGGGTGTCTCCTGCAGACCTGGGTGTCTCCAGCTGTGGCCTGGGACCACAGCTGGCCAGAGGACAAGACATCACTCTCCTGGGCCTCTATCAGCAGGGACTGGTGGAAATGACAGTGCTGAGACTTTTTCCCCCTCTTCTAGAGTTAAGATTCTAGAAACTTAACTCTTCTAGAATTAATATTAGCAGGAGAAAATATTGGTGGAACTAGTTCTTGGGGTTCAATAACTCTTGGCTATTGATCCTTTTCCTCCCAGGGGAGGTTTTTATTTTCCTGTCTGTCTATCTTATTTGTCTTAGGGAATCTAAGGTATTGTCCTGTTCAGAAGGAGAGAAAGCATGTGATCCCTGTGCTTTGAAATAGCTGTTTGGTGTAACAAGGCCCCTCATAGTTATTTTCTTTCATAGGCTGAACTCTGGGTGTGAGCATTTCTGGTTCTTGTGATGGTGGCATCGATTGGAATAAATACGTTCATGATGATCTTACTGGCCAATGGCCAGGCAATGGGTTCTTTGAATTAGAAAAACTTATATATTTTAAAAGTTTTTTGGAGGCCTCCCTGGTAGCAAATGATGGCCACTGTAGCACAAGTTCAATCCCTGCCACTGGCCAGGGAGGGGACCCACATGGTGCAGCAGACCTCTCCTGCCTCGCCCGCGGCTCCCCTCAGCAGTGTGTTTCAGTTGATCTGCCTGTTCTGCTCCCCACTCTGTCTCTGGTGAATCCTCTCACTCCTGACACCTCTGGCTTGTACCCCAGTTCTTGTATGCATAAATAAATAAATCTCTTTTTTTAAAAAAGCAAACTTTAAAAGAAATGTTTTTGGAGAGCTTTTCTCATCATCATGACACCTATAGAAAGATCAAGTTGAAAAATGAATGGAAACAAGTATCTTTCTTGGCTACTCTCAGGGAATCTCTTAGTAAGACAAAAGGGCAAAGGTCAGGTTTAGAACAAAAATTTAAAAGGCTATCTAACATGAATCTCCCTTCTTAAAAACCTACAAAATCAAGGGCAGAGAGGCACCTCCCAGAGATGACAGGACTTCGAGGGATTTTTTTTTAGCAAACTACTTTCAGTTGCTCCCTGACACAGCCAAAGGGGAAATGAGGCATTAGAATGAATGAAACTTGCTCAGGACCCTCTGGGTGAAGCATTTCACGCTGTCCTTTCCTTTCCAAATCCAGGTCCATTGGTTCTCACCCAGGAATAGCTAGAGTCCTTCTTACTTACCCTCTTTTACATGCTGAAAACGTGGCTGAGTTTTCTGGGGTGTGCACATTGTTGCCTGATGGGGCATTTCAACAGCCAGTTGAGAGCCTCACACGTGGCCAGACAGAAAGATGAGTTGCACCCCACTTGCAGCTAGAATCTATTGTCCACCCTCAGAGGGATTATCAGAGCCTTTAAAAATTTTTTTATTGAAATAACATGGTATTATAACACTGTAATTTTCAGTTGCACATCAATAAAAATCAGCGTGTACATATTGCATTACTTCACCACTAAAAGTCCAACTCTATCCTTACAACACAATTGTCCCTTTACCCAATTGATCGACCCCTTTCCCCCTTCCCTTCTGGTAACCACTAATTGATTTTGTGGTCTAACATTTTTTTTTTCTTTATTTAGCTTGGTTTCTCTATATAACACATATGAGTAAGACATACAGTGACATATCACTTAGCATAGTACACTTTAGGTCCATTGTCCATTTTTGCAAATGGCAGGATTCATCTTGTTTTATAGGAGAGTAGTATTTCCTTGGGTGTGTGTATACACATATCATTTCCTTTGTCTAAGTCTTTCTTTTGACTATCCAGGGGAATGGCTTTGGATCTTGAGGAAATTTCCTTTGCATTCTCTTTCAGGATGCCAGAAGTAGTTTATGTGTTCTATTGATAGTTGAGGCCTGACAAAGACTTTTTCTTTTAAATAATAACTGTGGTTAAAAATTTGGCTAATTTGGGGCCTCCTTGGTGGCACAATGGGATATGAAGCAAACCACAGCCACTGCACAGAGGGTTCCATCCCCGGCCAGGGAGGGAACCCACATGGCGCAGCAGACCTCTCTTGCCTCATCCACTGCTCCCCTCAGCAGTGTGTTTCAGTAGGCCCACCTGTTCTGCTCCCCACTCTGTCTCAGGTGAATCCTCTCACCACCACCCCCACACCTCTGGTCTGTACCCCAGTGCTTTATATGCATAAGTAAATAAACCTTTAAAAAAAAATTTGGCCAGTTTTAAAACTGATATTCAGAGTCCGATGATAATTTTTTTTTTGTCCTTCTCCGAAGGGAGTTAAATGTATCCTAAGGGAGAAGAAAAACATTCTATTTTGCAAAACCTGAAGTGCAACTCTAGAATATTGCTCTGCCTATACTATCATCAGAGGTTTACCCACTTATTTCAAAATGTTTACAGATATTGTAAAATTCTGGCTTTGGGAAATAATTAAAAATCTTTTTAGGATAGACATGAATTCCTTCTTCTTCAGAAACTCATAATCTAGGCCTTCCACTGAAATGCAAACATAAGGGAAGATAAGGAAAAAAAACACAAAGAGGAAAGGAAACCCTTTAAAATCTACAAGTGGCTACTTGAAAGCATCCTCAGGCAACATCTAGACCATAGATTTGTGCCTGATTCATGACAAAATTTAAAATGAAATATAGGTAAGTTTTCACTTGTATTCTAAGCTGTATATGTATCTGATTACAACTATATTTTTCTCCTTTCAGATGATACTACCAAAATTAATTCGTAAATGAGTTTTATTTGATTTCTAAGTACTTATATACATAATTTCTAAACCTCCCAGAATACAATAAAAGCTAATGCAAACAAAAATTTTAAATTAATGTGATCTAGGAAAGGCTTTGATAAGTAAGAGCTAGGTTAAGTTTGCTGGTTTAATTAAAAGGGACATACTTTAGAGTTACCAACATTAAGTTAATACTTTTATTCTACTTGGTTTTATTAGTCAAAATAAGTTGATGTCTTCTAACAAGAAAAATAATTTAAAATAATGGTCAAGGGGCCTCCCTGGTGGCGCAGTGGGTTAAGCAGCGCACTATGAGGCAGGCCGTAACCACTGCAGCATGAGTTCAATCCCTGCCACTGGCCAGGGAGGGGACCCACATGGCGCAGCAGATCTCTCCTGCCTCGCCTACTGCTCCCCTCAGCAGTGTTTTTCAGGCCATCTGCCCGTTCTGCTCCCCACTCTGTCTCTGGTGAATCCTCTCATCTCCCGTGACTCTGGCCTGTACCCCAGCTCTTGTATACATAAATAAATAAATCTTTTAAAAAAATAAATAAATAAAATAATGGTCAACTTTGTCTTAATATTTCATAAGTTTTGATCTAATATTTCATAGGATTATAATTAGTTTATAATAGAAGTAAGTGGTTTAATTAATGTAAGTGGGATAAGAATTTCTAGGTAAATTTTCCAGCAATAATTTTGTCAAATTATCTCTCAAATATTTTTTGTAATTTAAAACTTGTAATTTTACTAAGTTAAATGATGGAAATTCACTAGATATCCAGATTATTTTCAAACAAATAAAATACTAATACATTAATTACCAAACAGTTTACTCGTTTCTGGCTCTGGCTACAGGAGAACTAGGGATACTCAGGCTTTTAGTAAATGTATCTTGTGTCATATTTAAAGTTGTATTATAAGGAAACACAAGTTTTGAAATTATAGAAATTATTTATAAATTTGCCCATCTAAAGAATGCTGCTAAAACAGAGTTCACAAAAGCTTTCTTGGTTTCTATTAAAAAATTGAGATTTTATGGTTCAGAATTCTAACTAATATATACAATGAAAATGAATGGAAAGAATAAGGGAAATATTTCCATATGCAAATAAAATGAGTTATGTGATTTCAATAAGAGAAGGTACAAGGAATGAAGATGCATTTTGCTGAGGAAAAAGGAAGTGATTTTGTCTTAAAGTGAGGTTGGTTTTGCAAAATGGGGAAGAAGAAAAGCATAAGACAAAAATCTAATGTAAAGGAAAGTCATAGTAGGTTTGTGAAACTTGAAACATAGAATGTTAAAATTCAATTTTATGTTAAAAAAAAGACTAAAAGAATAAAGTTTTGTGGAAGAGGAATATAGGGAAAGAACATTTTTTTCATGTGTCAGGTAAGTACCATCAGTGTAAACTGCAACCCAAGACACCAACATAATTCCCTGGTTGAGAAAATCCCAGAGCAAAATGGTGCAGAAAGTTTCTGGAAATCTTTCTAAATCTTAGCAGTCTGATTTCTCTCTTCAGTTTGCTGTCATCTCCATTCACTGCGCAGAACCTGTGTTCATCACGGATGCCCAGAGAAAAGTTTTTCTCAGATTATATTGGTCTGCTCCTGAGAAGGGTTTGTGAAAATTTTTCTTTGCCTTTTTAATACCTAGGAAGCAAAGATTTTGTGCTTCTGATCTCTCTCTTTTTTAAAGATTTATTTATTTATTTATTTATGCATACAAGAGATGGGGTACAGGCCAGAGGTAGGGGTGGGGGAGTGTGAGGATTCACCAGAGACAGAGTGAGGAACAGAATAGGCAGATCTACTGAAATACACTGCTGGGAGGAGCAGTGGGTGAGGCAGGAGAGGTCTATGGTGCCATATGGGTCACCTCCCTGGCTAGCGGCAGGGATCAAACTGGTGCTGCAGTGGCTGCATTTTGCGTTGCTTAACCCACTGTGCCCCTGAAACTTCTTAGTTTATACTTATGTGGATATATTAATATGTGTCCAAAAATTTGCATGAAGCGCATAGAAATCCAAAGTGTTCTTGTATGATATTGTTTGTCATAATAGTTATTATTTTAAACAGCATATATCACAACAATAACCATATTTCCTTGTCAATGACATTAACAATTGTCATCAGATTGGGAATGATGACAATTTAAAAATTTTTTGTCATTGACAGAAGTTATCATTTACCTGATACTTTTGCCAAGGTATTTCACGTTCAGAGAGATTTATGGAAAAAACTGACAAATGCTTTCGAATATAGCTTTTTTATAATGTTGCAATAATAAAACTGAACTGGATAAGAAATTATAGAAAAACTGTACTCATAAAACTGCTAACACTGATCAAGATTTAATTACATGGGCAAGAAAAAGCTAATTTGAATGAATATAAATATATTACCTTTTGCTTGAGATATTGCTGGCTTTTAATGCTTTGCTTTTTCCAGATTTAAGAAAACTGGCTGTTTTTTTAAAAAGTTAGCTATGATCTGCAGCAGTTTAGCAAATTTTACTTTTACAAAATTGAAACATTTTATTTTTCTTCCTATTTGATCTCTCTAGAATTTGGAAACTATTAGAAAGTATTTTTACTTTAATAGCAACACCTTTATTCTCACAACTTGATTAAAATCTGTTATCTCTGTAATAAGATACTGTTGGAAACAGCGTTATACTATCAAGGTTCTCATTAAAATCTCATAGAAAGATGTACATGGACTCAGATATGACCAGACAACTTTAAGCAGCAGGGGTTGACTTTATACAGACAATAAATACAAAATAAATTTCATACCTTGTTTACAGGGTTCCAGATAACCTACCAGGAGGACCATGAAGGTCACTTCCTAGGCCTGGAAGCTGGATATTTTGGGGCCCCTAAGAAGAGAGGAACTAACCCAAATTTAAAGGTATCAAAGGTGAACTCTGATGGCAAGATCTTGGTGGATCTTCTTAGCCTCAAGAGGCTACTAAAAGTTCATCTTGACATTCCTTATGAAAAGTTCCAGGAAAACAGATTTAAAGACAATTCTGTGATTAATATCTATTCTTACTGCAATTATGCAAATATCAGTATGCTTATTGAAACTAGATTTAACTTGCAAACAAATTAGTTCTATTTTGAGTATCTTTGGGAGAAAGGAAGGTGATAGAGAGAGAAATTATATTTCAGTAATGCACTGTTGTGGCTATCACACACTCCCCTTCGTTATCCTTGCATTTTTTGGTGTTCTGCCTATAAACAACACTGGATCCTAAATTCATACAATATTCTCCAGCATCTGGCTATGACTCTCCAACTTGATATTTCTAGCCTTCCTCTCACAACTTGGAATTATTGATAACCCCAAATTTTCCTTTTTCTGAAGCCGTGCCAGCAGGAGCTGGGGAACTTGATATAAACTTGAGGGAAATCGCCGAAATGGCTCACGTATGGACAATGTTTTGTGGGTCAGGCAGAAAGAGCATGAGAGACATTCAAACCCAGGAAAATCTGTCAATTGCCACTGCGGGTCTTCACGCCAATGGAAGATGCTTCAAGTCTGAGGTCTTGAAGTCTCAGAGGCTGCCGTCAGCACTCAGCAACCGCAATGATAGTCTACTCTAACTCAACCATCATTTTCTTTTGTTTCCACAGAGTGCCTCTTATTAAATACCTATTGCTTGCACCATAGATCTAAGCCTGCCTGCATCACTGCTTCCAGATACAGCTGTTTAAATGGTTCGATGAGATGGAACAATCTACCAACCAACTTCTGAAGCGTAAGACTTCAGAAAAGTCGCAGGGAGTGACAGAGGAGGGAATTGAAGGATAGGCCTCCTCAAAAATGGCCCCTTCTATGTGTGGGCTATTTTGAGCTCATGGCAATCAACGCCCTGAAGGTTCACAAGAAGAACTTACCACTCCTTAATTCTCTGGAAGAATGAAAATTGGAGATTTTTTTTAAAGTTTATTTATTTATGCATACGAGAGCCAGGGTACAGGCCAGAGTCGCAGGAGGTGAAAGGATTCACCAGAGACAGAGTGGGGAGCAGAAGAGGTAGATGAACTGAAATACACTGCTGAGGGGAGCAGCGGGCAAGACAGGCGAGGTCTGCAGCGCCACATGGGTCCCCTCCCTGCCAGGGGATCAAACTCGTGCTGCTATGCCGTGGATGTTTCAGTGTAGCACTCAACCCGCTGCACCACCAGGGAGGCCCTGAAAATTGGAGATCTTATTACTACCAAAAAATAGCCTTTGTCTCTGAATAACCTGTCTCTCGAACATCTAGTTACAGAGCAGATGTTCTTCATCATGTGACCTTCCCTCCCCTCTCATCAAAGCCCCAGTTGCCTTTCCCATTCCTCAGTTTAGGATTTATACTGCTGTTGGTCACTATTGGCTTTGGAACACTAGTGTCTGTGTAGATTCTCTGAATGTGATTAATTTTTTCTCCTCCAAATCTGTCTGATGTTTGTTTGAATATTCAGCCAGTCTGAGAAGATCCCAGAAGAGTAGGGGGAAATTTCTACCATGTGACACAAGCCACCTAATTTAGAGAACTCAATCAAAGGAGCCCTGTGGCACTGAGTTGAGGCCCAGGGTCTGGGTCTTCGTCCCACCTATTCCACTTCCCAGCTGAGGGGACTTGAATGAATCTCTTCCTTGCTGAGCTGCCATTTTGTCATCACAAAGACGATGATAATATAAGAATTCAGTGACAAAATGGACGCAATGATCCTACTATGGACTAGGTTGTTCTCACTGAGGACTAGGCCACTGATGACATAGGAACTCAGTCCCACACAGCAAGTACTAAAGAACTGGCTATAAATGCTCCATAAGTGGTGTCTGCTGTTGTTATTAAGGAGGCTGAATCCATGCTGGTGAGTGCCAAAGCAGAGCTACCCGGGAGTTAGACAAGAAGAACCTTTACACAACCTCCCTGCTCCCACAATCTGAGGTTCTGTATGGCCAGGAGGACTTTGCTGCTGGAGGAGAGGGGTCTGCGGTGGTGAGCACTGGGGTGACAGGTGAGCAGGGCTGGGTACATCCTGTCACTGTCCCGACAGGTGGTAGAAGAGGCTGAGCATACCTCCCAGCTTCCCAGGTCCAGCCTGGGGACTGGAGGCATGCCGTCGCTGGGAGGGGCCCAGGTTATTTACTCTGAGCTCAGAGAACAGTCAACAGCAATGAGGCAGGAGCCAGGTGGGGACACAGGGCTGGGCAGACTCCTGAAACTCAGTCCAGGGCACCCAGAGGACACTGTGACAAGAGCCGGTTTTAGCCTGTGGAGGCAGCTGGCTACTGGACACTGAGCCTGGGGCACTGGTGCCCACAGCTTTCTTCCGGACAGACCCAGCTCCCCAGGCCAGGAAACTGCCCAGACTCTCTCTCCCTTTGCTGCCCTTTCTGGCTACTCTGCTGATTGACTCTTACAGGAATGTAGATTTGTCTGAGGCTAGAGGATGGGGTGGGGCAGAAGGATGCAGAAGAAAATTTCATGTCAACGGCCTATAGCAAGCAAGAGCATTAGGATTTCATGAAGTCAAACTCTGTGCTAAATGCATTAAGGTATTTTCCCTCTACATGAAAAATTAAAAGGGCAGAGGCTGTAGAACCAAATATATTCAGATTTGCACTGGGGATTGACCACATGGGGACTGGTGACTTACAACAGCTCTTCACTTTTGGACCTGCGTCTTCTTCTTCCATAAAAGGGCTCTCTCATGGTTATCTTGTAGGACTATTTTCATACATAAGGGGAAAAGCATAAACTAAAAGTTGCAAATCCGGCTAGAATATATGTGTGTGTTCACGTGTATGATTAACCCCACAGTACAAAAATTTTGAATTAGTGCCAAGATTTAAAAGTGGGGGATTTCACAAAAAAATGAACTTCTGGCTTCTTTTGGAAAAAGTAAAAGACCTGGCAGCACTTCCCTGTGACCATCCAGAGCCACCATCGACCAGGGTTTGCATCAGAACTACTTGGAGGACTTGTGAAAACACAGATTTTAAGATCTCCACACCCAATGCTGTGATTCAGAAGACTTGAGGTAGGGCCTGAGAACTTGTGTTCTAACAGATTTCCAGGTGATGACTGCTTTGACTACAGGTCAAAGGACCACATTAAAAAGTCACACACTGGGGGCCTTCCTGATGGCGCAGTGGGTTAAGCAACGCACTACAAAGCAAACCGCAGCCACTGCAACACGAATTCGATCCCTGCTGCAGGCCAAGGAGGTGACCCACATGATGCGGCAGACCTCTCCTGCCTTGTCTGCTGCTCCCCTCAGCAGTGTATTTCAGTCAGTCTGCCTGTTCTGCTCCCCACTCTGTCTCTGGTGGATCCTCTCACCCCCCACACCTCTAGCCTGTACCCCAGTGCTTGTATGTGTCAATAAATAAATCTTAAATAAAAATAAAAGCTACACACTAAGTAGAGCTGTTCTCTTTTTATGAGCAGGCTTCAGTTTCCCATAAGACTCACCATTCCTAAGGTATCACATATCCTCATCCTTCTAGTTACTACCATCACATTACTTGCCTGGAGGGACTGAAAATTATGACCTCAAAAATAGATAAAATAAAATTGTGACCCCTGGGGTGGGTATATAGTAAATGTTCAGTAAGAGATGCTCATAATTATTTAACAGTTTTGTGAATTAAGGATTAGTCTCCCTAATCTAGAGATGAAGAAACTGAAATTCAGCGAGGCAAAGTGACTTGTCAAAGGAAACACAACCAGAAGGAAGGAAGAAACTTCTGTGATTCCAATTGTTTCAGTGCTTTACACACACACACACACACACACAAACACATACACACACACATACATCCCATCTGAGGTTAAGAGATAATGCATCAAAAATTTTGAACATGGGAGCCTCCCTGGTGGCGCAGTGGGTTAAGCAATGCACTATGAAGCAAACCGCAACCACTGCAGCACGAGTTCGATCCCTACCCCTGTCCAGGGAGGGGGACCCACACACCGCGCACACCTCTCCTGCCTCACCCGCTGCTCCCCTCAGCAGTGTGTTTCAGTGGATCTGCCTGTTCTGCTCCACACTCTGTCTCTGGTGAATCCTCTTACTGCCCTGGACTCTGGCCTGTACCCCAGCTCTTGTATGTATAAATAAATAAATCTTTTAAAATTTTTTGAACATGACTTCATGAGCATGTAATGATATTTATCAAGGAAGAAAGGAAATAAAAAAGAAAGGGAAGAAGGAAAGGTTTACAATGGGCGTGAGATTAGTCATCTGTGGACGTGCCCACTCTAAGACAACTGTAAACAAGTTACACTGAAGAGGTTAGAAATCCCAGGGAACAAAAAAGGAACAACACAAAGTCTTTAACTGGACAATGGAGCCTTGTTCTCTTACACAGTCAGACCCACTTAAATCCCCTTCTTTCCATGGAAGACTCTTTCTCTGAGTGCTGGCTATTTCGTTGTTTCATCACCTAGCACTTATTTGTCCTTTTTCCTGATGCTAGCACCCTGATTTGCTCTGGGGTCTGACTTCCTCCACCTAGGATCCGGCAGTTCAGAGGAACCTGTCAATCAAAGTGCTTACCCCACCCCCAGACAAAGAATGGCCAATCAGATGTTCCCCCTGGAATTTTAAACTTGAGCAATGAAAAACAAAAGAGGTACCCAAGTTGGATTCTTTTAGTCTTCCCTTCAGTTCTGTGAGCTAAACTAAATCAGTTCATGTTATTGGTTGCCAGGGAAAGAATACATCCAAGTCTAACTTACTGGTGAAGGAAGGAAGGAAGGAAGGAAGGAAGGAAGGAAGGAAGGAAGGAAGGAAGGAAGGAAG
>JAGFMF010011599.1:927015-942765 GCA_019455555.1 Galemys pyrenaicus | reverse complement strand
TTGATCTGCCTGTTCTGCTCCCCGCTCTCTGTGGTGAATCCTCTCACCCCCCACACTTCTGACCTGTACCCCTGTGCTTGTATGCATAAATAAATAAAAAAAAAAATAGAAACACAGTCCCCCAAAATGGATGTGAGCTGTAGAGTTGGAGATGTATGTGCAGTGCTTGGCACATGGCACGTGCCCAATTAGTGGTAACAGGTACTGCTATATTGTTATACCCCACCTCAGAGTCTCCTCAGTCAGTGACTTTTGCCTTCCTGTCAGGACAGGGGAACTCACTGCTATGTTTGCCTGCACAGAGAGCTACTCAGAAATCCCCTTAACTCCTCTGAGCCTCAGTTTCCTCATAAATGAAAAGGGTGGTGGCACCCTCCCTGCAGACACCTTGAAGGTTATCTGTGAGCGCCAGTGTAAACAGCACTAGCAATGTGCCTGCCCATGACATGTGCTCAGTACATGTCAGTTTCCACCCTGCACCCCTTCTTTGAATCCGTGACACCCCATCTCTTTTTCCACTTTTCATCTTGGTCTTTCTCATCCTTGGTTGTTGGGCTTGCACATTGCCTGGGACAGAGCATTTCTGCCAGGTAGAGAGCTTTAACGCCATCTCCTCGAACTCAACACCTTCACAGGAAGCTCCACCCACCTGCCTGAGGGTTCGTGCTCACCGCTACAGCGTCACCGTTGACGCCCCTCTGCTCGTCTGCGCAGTGTCGTGGAGTCCAGTTTTCCCTCTGAATATCTTTCACATTCACCTATTATTTCCTCTGAGCATAGGCTCCTGTCACCTCCAACCTGGACAATTCCCCCACCCCTCTATTTTCTTAACTCCATACTATTCTTGAGCCCCATTATCTCCTTAACCTCCTCTCCCACCTCAGTCAGTGGCAGCTGATCTTCCCCAGTGCGCAGGTCAGTAGCCTCATAGTCACCTGCCGCCCTCTTTCTCTCAGAACCGCAGCGATCTCTCAGCAAACAGGTTGACTGTGAAAGTTAACATCTTTTACTCTTTATTATCTAACCCCGAGGGTTAGGATTAAAAAAGTAAAATGAGCTTCACCTTCTGTAAAGGGAATTTTATTTTACAGAAGGTACACCCCCCCCCCATTAAAGTAACTCATTAAATGAATATCTATCCTGTGTCTCACAGCACATCTGACACTGTGTGGTGATGGGAATTATTATATTATACCTTTCCCCCTCAGAGGTTCTCTTTGACTCAATGACCTGAAGTTGGTGGAGCTAGTGTGCTAATTATATATTTAAAGAAGGCCACAACCATATCTTCCATCCCATAATTCCTCTACAACACACCCTCGCCACTCCCTGGTCAAGACATGGACTTTGTTCTCTACACTTGAACGTGGCCAACTCTTCTAACCACTTTGCTCCACAGAAAATGGAGGAAGTGCCAGTTTGGTGGGGGAGGCTAAGAGGAGAGAGGTTGGGGAGTAGGGGGGTGAGCCTATCTGGTTTGCCAGCTTCTATTTCCCAACTCTTGGGATACTTGATCTTGGTCCACCTCAGACCTGGCTACCATTGCTTTGAGATGCCCTGGTGTTAGGGAGTGTCATCAAGAAGCGACCACTGAGGGCCTCCCTGGTGGCCCAAGGGGTTAAGTCACAGCACTATGAGGCAATCAGCAGTCACTGAAGCATGAGTTTAATCCCCAGCCAGGGCGCTGACCCACATGGCGCAGCAGACCTCTCCTGTCTCTCCTGCTGCTCCTCTCAGCAGTGTGTTTCAGTCTATCTTCCTGTTCTGTTCCCCACTCTGTCTCTGGTGAGTCCTCTCACCCTCTATATCTCTGGCATGTACCCCAGTTCTTGTATAAATAAATAAATCTTTTTAAAATGTTTGAAAAACACCCTGGCTGTTCTACAGAAAGGAGGGTTAAAAGGCCGCCTTAAGAACTGGAGTAGAGGCACAGCGCAGCTGTCTGGCTCCTTGCATGAGGCAACAGATCGTGAATCACTTGGTGCTGCTCAGTCTGTCACATCCGGGTGACAGGTCTGATCATTAGACTTGTCACCCTAAGGAAAATAAAGGCAGAGAGGAGCATGTGGTTATTCATTCATTGGTTAGGAAGCCCGTCCCTATTTGAGTCCACCTGAGCTGCTGTGACAAAGCACGGTGAACTGGGTGGCTTTTCAACAACTGAAATTTACTTCTCAGAGTTCTGGAACCTGGAAGTCTGGTACCAGGATGTCCGCACGGTAGAATTCTGGTAAGAATCCTCTTCTGGGTTTTGGGCTATCACTTTATAATATCCTCACATGGGAGAAAGATAGCTCACTCGCTGGCTTCTAATAAAGGCACTAAACCCACTAATCTCCATTCTTATGACCTAGTTATTGCCCAGTGGTCCCACATTTAAATGCCATCACATTGGTGCTAGAGTTTCAACATACTAATTTGGGGAAGACACAAACATTCAAGGTAATGCACTATTTTTTTAAAGATTTATTTATTTATGCATATAAGAACTGGGGTACAGGTTAGAGGTGCGGGATGGGGGGAGGGTGAGAGGATTCACCAGAGACAGAGTGAGGAACAGAACAGGCAGACTGACTTAAATATGCTGCTGAGGGGAGCAGTGGGCAAGACAGGAGGGGTCTGCTGTACTATATGGGTCACCTCCCTGGCCAGGGATCGAACTCTTGCTGCAATGGCGGCAGATGCTTCATAGTGCGGTGCTTAACTCCTTGTGCCACCAGGGAGGCCCAGCAATGTACTACTTTTCTGATGCTTTCTGAGTTGGAAAGAATGGGGACCCACAAAACTGTCACAAAAGTCATGCACATCCCAGAAGGAAGCATTTGGGGGGCCCATAAGATTTTCTTAGGAAGAGACCAAGAACGATGAGCAGTTTTTAAGCATGACTGTAATATTGTTTGACATTTCTCCTACTGAGAAGCAGGGTCTCTGTTCCCTCGCCTTGAATGTAGGCAGATTTGTGATTGTTTCAACAAAGAGAGTATAGTAGAAGTGAGAACATGTGCTTCCAAAACTAGGTCATAAAAGATCATGCAGTTTCTACCTAAACTGCAACACTAGCTCTTTGCCTCTGACCTTCCATAGAAGAGGTCAGACTGTCCCGCGGCTGCCGTGTTGGAAGGAATCCCAAGGTCCATGGAGCGGCCATGTGTAGGCACTCCGGTCCGCCGTCCAGCAGAGTTCCAGCCTTTCAGTAATCCAGCCCAGGAGGTGGGGCAGGGTGAGGGGTGAGGAGTAACAAAGTCACAGGATGATTCCAGCCCCCAGCCATGAAGCCACCTACAACTATTTGAGTTTTCCCGAGCGAGATGAAAGGCATCATGGAACAGTGATAAACCATCCCTCTGTGCCCTGTCCAAACCCGGACCAGAATCCGCAAGCATGAATAACAAAGTGGTTACTGCTCTATACCAGGGGGAACTGGCAGCATTTTTTATAACCTTAATGGACCAACTAGACTATACAGAATTAGAATAGACTGTCTATAAATTACTGAGGTTAACCCACCGAAACCATTCTGCAATGGAGATGAAGAAAAACCACCAGCAAGTGATTCTCTTTTTGCCAAATTGCTCCCATTCCTCAGCCCACAAGAACAGTTCAGAGCCTGAAATATGAGTCAAGTCCTGATCTGAATCTCAAGACCACCTCTTGCTAGTTCTGTGAACATGGGTGAGTCATTTGACCTCTCTCAGTTTCTGTTTCTTCCTTCATAGCATCAAGAACATACTTCTAGCCGCATAAAGTCAACTAGGATTAAGAAGTCTTTTTTCTTTTTTTGCAAAGCAACCAAGGCTGTGCCAAGACCTGATCAATATAGCTATTGACAAAACGCCTGCGAATGCCTGGGGCTCTGTCTTCTGGTCCTGCTTCACCCTCATGCCTAGACAGCCTCAAATTTTGGACAAAAAGCATTCATGAAGCCTGAAAATATTTTGACATGGCCTTGTTAATTCAAGTGTTGTGGTTTCTCTATCTGGTCTCTGTAGAGACCAGAGACAGTGAGACAGTGAAGCTACTACCAGACAGACAGTGATGATACCTCCAGACAGATACACAAGGTCTTTCCTCCTTACTAAAAAGGAAAGTTCGATTTTGTGTGGTGACAAATGCTGTCCTAGAAAGACTGATTAAATATACATGTGAGAATATATTCTTCCTGCTGCCACCAGGGGGCAGTCAGAGCCTTTTTTTTTTTAAGATTTTATATATTTATCATACAAGAGCTGGGGTACAAGGCAGGGGTGTGTGAGAGGATTCACCAGAGAGAAGAGAGGACAGCAGAACAGGCAGATTGACTGAAATGCACTTCTGAGGGGAGCAGGGGTTAGGTCTGCTGCGCCATGCGGGTCACCTCCCTGGCCGGGGATCGAACTCGCGCTGCAGTGGCTGCGGAAGCCCCACACTGGGACACTCAACCCCTTGTGCCACCAGGGAGGCCCACACAGGGCCTTTTAGCAGTGATTGCTACCCACTAAGGAAAAGCTGTCTTTGGTCCCAAAAAGAATCTGAAATCAATCCCATTTCCCTCCCCAGACTTTTCAGAGACCAGAGACCAAAAAAGGGCAGATTGGGATGGGCATGGAATTAGACAAGAGGGACCCACTTGGAACAGAAATCACAGCACTTCTTGGGCTCTGGGTGGTCTTCCAGGCAGTGACGCCACAGACAGTGCTATTTGCTCCTTTCTTTGGTGCAGCAGACACACATTAGAAAAGCAGTCGGGAAGGGCCGTGCTGGGGACGACTTCTTTAATCTCCACTTTTGGTCTCTGGTAAAAAGAGCTGTTGAAAATGTTGCAGTTCAGAAGACACAGCAGAGAAATAGAGAAAGTTCCACCTCTTGAACCAGTGAGGGCTTGAACCAAAGAGAGAGTAGGGCTTGAGTCTCACATAATTCAGGATCTTCTAGATACATCAGCGATGATAAAGAGGCTGATGTCAGAGCTCTTGAAAATTATCCTGGAGAATTAAGAGAGAGAACAGAAATGTACAAGCTTGGTGGGCACAAAATCGTAATGAACTGGAGGGCACGGAAATCCAGAACAACTTGCCTCCCCATTTGACATGTCCCTCAAAATAACAAAAGTTTTCATGCTGAAACATCACCCGGGTTTTTGTGTAACTGATGTGCATGGGAGGTTGGTGGCTTGTGGTGGGTTTGCTGTCTGTGCCCAGTGAGCCCCAATCTGAAGCATGCGGAGGGGGCAGGGCTGCTGTTCTGCAAGATAATGTGAAGTATGAATCTTTATAAAATGGTGATATTAAGTTCAAGTTGCAGACAACAGAATCCACTCCAGTTACCTTTAGAATATGAAAAAAACAAATTTAAATACAGGGCCTCCCTGGTGGTCCAGCGTGTTGAGCACCCACTGTGAAGCATCCATTGCACAGCAGCACGAATTCAATCCCCCGCCAGGGAGGGGGCCCACATGGCACAGCAGACCTCTCCTGCCTCACCCGCTGCTCCCCTCAGCAGTGTGTTTCAGTCAGTCTGCCTGTTCTGCTCCCCACTCTGTCTCTGGTGAATCCTCTCACCTCCCGTGACTCTGGCCTGTACCCCAGCTCTTGTGTGCATAAATAAATAAATCTTTTTTAAAAAATTTTAATACAAAGGCCTGAGAGTTTGAGCCCACAGATAGGAGCATGTGCAGGTTTGCCTTGAGGGACCGTGTTTTAGTGAAGATGTTCCTGCCGCCTCTGATGTTCAGCTCCGATGTCACAAATTCCACTGCTGCCATCCCAAAGAATCAGGGACGGTGGGGTGAAGTGGATGGTGGAGACTGGGTCCCGGCTTCCAGCCTTGAGCTCCAGAGTCAGTCCAGGAGAACGATGTGCTCGAGGGCAGAGAGCTGTGCTCGTGCATTTATGCATTCCGCAAATACTTACAGTTCCTTCTTAACGCCAAGAACTGTGCTCAGCGCTAGCGATGAAGTGATAAAAAACCAAAGATCATTGTTCCCACTCTCAGGAAACCAGGCATCACCAAAAATTACCGAGCAACAACACGGGCGGAAGGTTTTGCTTCTTGGCAGGTTTTGCTTAAGAGGGAGGAGGGAGGATGCTGGACTGTTTCAAGGGCAGCCCAACAGGTCACATGTGGGGCTGTCAGTTGGCAGTATCTTGGGGCAGCACAGGTGTGGGGATCCCTGCAACAAGAAAGGATTTTGTTGGCTGTACCTCCAAAGCCCCTGATAGGAACGCCAGAAGGTGGTGAGTTTGCCAGCCTGGGTGGTGAGGGCTCAGGAGCAGGCAGACACACATATAAGGTAGCTGCCTCGATGTTCTCATCTGCAGAAGGGGAGCACGTGAGCTGACTCAGACGATCTCATAGGATGCGTCCAGCAGTGAGACCTTCATCCAAGCAGGACGTGCTTGGCCTCTGGCTTCACAGGACACTGAAGTTACCTCCATCTTGGACGGCGGGAGCTGGGAAGACACTGCAGGTGTGAAGGTGGGTGGACCTCTGAGCTCCACCCCTTCCTTCAGCCCTTTCCTTCCCCGAGGGGCAGAGAGGTAATTCCCCTCTAGCCCTCTGGATTCTTCTTGAGGTGATGGGGCAGTCAAATTAACATCAGATATATTAGTAGAAGAAAGGAACAGATCTCATTATATACACATGGAGACATGATGTGAATTCTAAAGTAAATAAAGCAAAATAAGGATATAGATCCTGCAGGGCTTCCCTGGTGGTGCAATGGGTTAAGCATCACACTATGAAGCGAATCCCAGCCACTGCAGCACAAGTTCGATCCCTGCCACCGACCACGGAGGGGAGAGGGGACCCACAGGGCGCAGCAGACCTCTCCTGCCTTACCTGCTGCTCCCCTCAGCAGTGTATTTCAGTTAATCTGCCTGTTCTCTTCCCTACTCTGTCTCTGGTGGCTCCTCTCACCCAACCTCCCCCCAATGGGTTCTGTCTTATACCCCAGTTCTTGTATGCATAAAATAAATAAATCTTAAAAAAAAAAAGGCTATATATCCTGAGCTAAAGACTAGGATAGGGACCTGGGACTTCAAGGGAGAGAGGGTGACTCAAATGACAAAAAACCAGATGCCCCATACTAGATGCCCTGCCATTGAGATAGGCATCTCTGATAGGTTATTTCTGAGGCCTCCCTGGAGGTGCAGGGGTTAAAGACACAGCACTATGAAGCTATGGGCAGTAACTGCAGCCTGAGTTCCATCCCATGCCAGGGAGGGGACCCACATGGCACAGCAGACCTCTCCTGTCTCACCTGCTGCTCCCCTCAGCAGTGTATTTCAGTAGACCCGCCTGCTCTGCTCCCCACTGTGTCTCTAGTGAATCCTCTTGCCTCCCGCACCTCTGGCCTACATCCCAGTTCTTGTATGCATAAATAAAAATAAACCTTTCTTTAAAAAAAAGAAAAAGGTTATTTCTGAAGAATCTTGACATTATCCCAGTTTCACTCTTCTAGGCAGGAAAGGTAACAGTAATAGTTTCTCTTGAGCCCACAGAGATCTTGACTGACCTTAATTCAAAATAATCCACATGCCAAAGTGATATGTATTGGTGAGGCCTGTCCTTCACCTGCTGACTGAGTCCTGCCCCTATACCTGGCTCTCATCCCCCACAGGTGTGGAAGCACTGCACCTCATCCAGGAAGTGGTTCTCCCTGGCATCACAGCCACCATACTTGAAGGTTTCACAGCACTCAGAGCTGGCAATGAAGAAGAATCTGGTGATGACAGCCTTACAGGGACCATGGCAGGGCGGCTCCAGGCACAAGGGAAGAAGGTCTGTAGGGACACAGAAGGCTCCGGTCAATTATGAGGCTGGTCATCCCAGCGGGGTCTACACAGTGACCAACTAAAACAAGTGTGTATGGCAGTAGAGGGGATGGTGGGGAAGGGGGTGGGCAGTGTAAGGCCTGGCTTGGATGCTTGGCTTTCTGGGGTGTTATTATTCATTTGTTAGATGTAACAATGACATGGTGATAACATAATAAAAAAAAAAAAAAGCCTTAATGAGGTGCTTATGGAGGAACTGGCATGATATGAGTTTAACTTCAAAACATTCCAGAACAAAAAGGAAAGACACACATACAAAATATTCTTTCCCAATAGTGGAAGCTGGATGATGGATACCTTATTATTAGTCTGTTCTTTGCACTTTGGGGATTGAAATTTACCACTTTTTTTTTTTTTTGAGGCTTTAGAGAACCATGGAAAAAAGTATGGCAGCAAATGTACCAGTTTGCTAACTTTGGTTACCTTGGGATGAAAATAAGAGAATATTGGCAGGGTGTGATATTGTGATTTATAATAAAAATAATATATTTGGACCTTTTGGCTCTCAAAGCAGCACCATGGCGGTCAGCAAAAACAAGCGCCTTATGAAAGGTGGCAAAAAGGGAGTCAAGAAGAAAGTGGTTGATCCATTTTCTAAGAAAGACTGGTATGATGTGAAAGCACCAGTTATGTTCAATATAAGAAATATTGGGAAAACATTAGTCACAAGAACTCAAGGAACCAAAATCGCATCTGATGGCCTCAAGGGTCGTGTTTTTGAAGTGAGTCTTGCTGACTTACAGAATGATGAAGCTGCATTTAGAAAATGCAAGCTAATTACTGAGGATGTTCAAGGCAAAAACTACCTGACTAACTTTCACGGCATGGATCTTACCCGAGATAAAATGTGTTCCATGGTCAAAAAATGGCAGACCATGATTGAAGCTCATGTTGATGTCAAGACTATGGACGGCTATTTGCTTCGTCTCTTTTGTGTTGGTTTTACTAAAAAACGTAACAATCATATTCAGAAGACCTCTTATGCTCAGCACCAGCAGGTCCGCCAAATCCGGAAAAGGATGATGGAAATCATGACCCGAGAGGTGCAGACAAATGACTTGAAAGAGGTGGTCAATAAATGGATTCCAGACAGCATTGGGAAAGACATAGAAAAGGCTTGCCAGTCTATTTAGCCACTCCATGATGTCTTTGTTAGAAAAGTTAAAATGCTGAAGAAGCCCAAGTTTGAATTGGGAAAGCTCATGGAACTTCATAGTGAGGGCAGTAGTTCTGGAAAAGCTACTGGTGATGATGTAACAGGGTCGTCCCAGGAAAAGGGGAAGTTCCAAAATCCTGGTTCCGCCCTAAGTGGGTGGAGCTGAGGAGGAAAAGAAGATTTTCTGCAGAGAAGAGAGAAGGAAGAAAAGAAAGGAAGATGGAGAACAGCAAGGAGACCTGGAGGAGGCACGTGGAGCAGAGGGACATGTGAAGAAACTGTGCTTGCTTTTTGGTTTTGGACTGGTTGGGACAGATGTGAGTGAGAGACTCGTGGGGAGGTTAGCAATGGCAGCTATCATCTTGATTTTAATTTTGCTCTTTTCCTCCCGGATTTGTCTGACTCTTTCTGACCCTTTTCTATGGGTCGCTATTGAAAGGTCCCTTAGACGTGTGGCAGGCTTTTGGGCCTTGCTTTGGGCCAGTCCTATTTGGCTAGACTTTTACCCTCAAGGAGATGGGTAACTTTGGATGCTTAACTTAGTCACTATATTCTTTGTTCTTTCTTTATTGTACCCTAGTTGTATTAAAGTTCCTTTCCATTAAAGGTTTTATGTGTTTGTCTTAATGCGGCGGATGGCAGAACCCATTCAGAGAGGGCAGGCTTGGGGGTTCTGGGGTGCTCCTCTCCCTGCCCTGTAACAATGAGACAGGTGCTAACATTGAACGAGCTGATGGATATGAACCACCAGTTCAAGAATCTGTTTAAAAATCAACTTTCAATGATGACAAATAAAAAGCGGAATTTGTGATGTTTCAAAAAATAATAATAATATTATATTTGGTCTTCACACCGGCGTTGGCACACGGCCTCTAAAAGCCTTGGAATTTCCTAAATGAGACCTTTTGTTATGACAATTAGGTGACTTTGGGAAGCTTGTAAGGACCGGAGGCTGGTTACCAAGGGAACCAACCCGGTGGTGAGGGAGTCCCTGGGAGGAGGGAGGAGAGAGGAGCTAGCTCAGCTGTTTTGGCCACTGATTCGACCAGTCCTGTCCGGAACAAATCGCCATAAAAACCCGAAAGGGACTCCGAGCCCGTCAGGTTATGGCACGTGGAAAGTCAGGGACTTCCAGTGGCTGGGAGGGTGGGGGAGCTCCTCCTTCTTCCCTAAGCCCCAGACCCTGGGCATCCCCTCCTCTGGCCTGAGTTACATCCTTTATAATAAACCCATCAATGAACTATTTCTCTGAGTTCTGTGAGCTGCTGTAGCAAATTAATAGACCACAAGGAGAGAGTGGTGGGAATTTCTGATCTATAACCTGTCCCCACAGGTGACAGTAGTCAGGTCTGCTGAGAGCTGGAGAATTGCCTGGTGGTGCTGGGAAAAGAAATGTGCTAGAGGGAAAATCTTAAATGCATCCATATAACCTCTCACAAGTTATAATAATAATTCTATATACCATTTGTAATTCAAAACATAAGAGTATTCTTCTAGGTTCTTATCTGAGACACCCTCTAATAAGGACCGGATTGACAGCCGAGAACCAACCTTAATTTCATATGTGACATAATTCACAATTCACAATTGCATATGTAACAGGGCCACAAAAGTGGATCAGGAAGTTGAGGAGGGTCCTGTGATGTCCTGACCTAGGGAGTAGAAAAGGAGCCCGGGTCTTTAAAAGGGACAGGGTGGTTCATGTGGCCCTAAGGACAGCAGATGTTCCCCAGCCACACAGGGAGGTCACTCAGAGGCAAAGTTCACATACTAGTTCTCTTCCTGGGCCAGGCCCTCTATTTAAATTCTTTAGGTAATTAAGGGAGAGGTACATTTTTTCATTGAGTCCTTTTCATTTCACTGCTTTCAGCTTAAAAAAAAAAAAATTCACAATCAAAATGGCACATTTTGGGTGGTGGTCTGTTTTAAAATTATTTTTTTAAAGATTTATTTATTTATGCACACAAGAGCTGGAGTACAGGCCAGAGTCGCAGGAGGTGAGAGGGTTTGCCAGAGACAGTGTGGAGCAGAACAGGGAGCAGCGGGCTTGGCAGGAGAGGTCTGCTGCGCCATGTGGGTCCCCTCCCTGGCAGTGTCTGGGATGCTTCACAGGGCAGCACTCAGCCTGCTTGGCCACCAGGGAGGCCGTGCTTTGAAATTTTTGAGGATAAAACTAGGGGACAGACAAAAGGAGTTGCTTGAGGGGAGGGAAGGGGAGGAGTTCTTTCTAATCACCTGTCCTGAAGTACCTGCAAATCCCAGCTTCAGTTATCTCATTAACATACAAAACACAACCAAAAACAAAAACAAAAGAACCCGGTAACACAAAAAGTTTTAAGAGGCCTGGGCCAAGAACCTGAGCAAGTTCAAGCATTCACTCTTTAACACTACGGGGTGTTTCAGGCGGAGATGGAGACCAGAAATCAGAGGAGGGGTCCAGGCCTAGCGGGGCTGTGTGAGACCTGACAGTGACTTCAAAAGTCACTGAAAAATCAGTGATTTCCATTTGAGAGCCAGGAAACATCCTGGAGTTAAAACTTCCTAGCTTCCCAGGAGGACTCCAGAGAGAGCTTTGGCTCTCCACACTGCATGGTTGTTCCCTCAGCCCCTTCCACAGACTGCCCTCACTTTCAGCCCCAGTGCAGAGAGTGGAGCGAGCACTCACCAGGGCCTGGGGTACTGGTTCCTTTGCAGTGGGTGGCGGCCAGCAGAGTGGTCAGGAGGAGGAGAGGTACCATGGAGGCTGAGGGGACTCATCTTGGAGGCCTGGAGGACAGCTGAGGAACCCTAGGGAGGGAGGCTTTTCAAGAGCCCAGCAGGGGGTGTAACTGAGGCCATGAGGAGGGGCCCCGAGGAAGGGAGGAGCTGAGGGCCATCCTGGGCATTGCTTCTTCTCCCCCACTCCCAGCCCCCCAACCCCAGCCTTCAGGGAACACAAGGCTCAGTCAAGCATTTTCCAAACTTCATTAGGTACTAAGAATACTTGCCAGGGCACTTTCTACTGTTGGATTGAAATGGTGACTTCATCCAGGGTTTAAGCTCTCTCTGAAAGGAAGGTGCTGGCCTTTCCAGAATAAAAGGAAGTATTGAGAATTATCACCCGTTCATGCTTAATACCACTCTGGACTTCCTGTTGATGCAGTGGGATATTTGGTATTGCCTCCAGAACTTTTTACCAGGCTGAGTTAAGGACTGATCAAATTTTCCACCATGAGGATGAGAAGTAGAAATGAGGCACAAGTTACTATGCACTGCTGGATTTTAGAACAGAAGAGTTTGTGGACAGGAAGACGGTCTCAGGGTTCTTACCCAGCCTGGGATCTAAACGTTACAGCAATAACACTGCCTGCACTGAGCACAAAAGGCTTTTAAATCAGACACCTACAGAAGTGTGTTAATAGTCTCCTTGGTCTCTTTAAACATTGATTCTGCATGAGAATATTAAAATTCTTGGCAGATGTGAGTTTCAGTTTGAACAAATGCATTTTAAGAGTCAGAGCACCATCTGGTCCTATAATTTGAGAATTTAGAGATGCTGTGTTTATCATGCATGTGAGTTGTTTGCTTGTTGTAAAGCAATAACATCTTTAAAATAAAAATAAACAAGTAAGGAATCTTGCAGGTGTATCCGTCTATGCACGGAAGTCTGAGCGTGCAAGCCCTCCTCCAGAGCCACCGCAGAGATTTAATTCTTGTTTTCCCCGGGACACATAATTGGGCAAAACATCTTGGATCGGTAGTTCTTTTCACGGTTCAATGGAAATAATTCAAATAATTCTCAGGCTACTTCGGTACATCCCCAGGCAGCCTGCCTTTGGTCCTCACGCCACAGGCCTTGAAAAAGTGGGGGAGGCAAGATCAGGTGAACCTTAGAGAGCCTCCAGATTCTTTCCCACTGATAAAACCCTCTGTGTGAACCGACACCTTACGTGACTTGTTTGGAATGGTCATCGTAACTCCCGCACAAAAGTGATCAGCGGATGGCCGCGCCCGCACAGCGCTCCACCCCTCCCCGCGCCCCCCCCCCCCCCCCCACCGGGGNCCCCCCCCCCCCCCGCCACGTGAGCACGCACCTGTGCACCCAGCCGTGCTGGAGGTTCTGGGTGTGCGGGGCCAGACCCCGGCCGCCACCGCCCCGGGGCCCTTCGGGCGGGGTGTGAACTGCCAGAACAAGCTGCAGGTACCCTTGGAGGAAGAAACGCCTTCTTTCCTATCTGACTCTGGGGACTGACACTACTGGGAAGCCGGGCATCGCCGTGGTGACGCGGAGGTCTCGAGGTCAGGTGTCCCCGGCTTTGGCTGTTTCCCAGGCGTTTCGGGCTCTCGCCGGGTCTGAAGCGGTGAAAGACCTGAGGCTGCAGGATCCAGATGCGCAGCTCTGGGCGCCTGGGTAGTAAACGCCGGACAGTTCAGGAGCTGGCAAGACTCAGAGGCTGCTCCAACAAACTGCTACCAGCTTTTCTCTTATAGCCACGAGGAAACTATCATTAAAATGACTGGAAAACCGTTTGAGATCCCAGGGCCAGGGCTGTCTTTCCCTGTTTTTTCTTTTTAAAATATTTATTTATGCATACAAGAACTGGGGCGCAGGTCAGAGGTGTGAGGAGTCACCAGAGACAGAGTGGGGAGCAGAACAGGCAGGTTGACTGAGATACACGGTTGGAGGGAGCACAGGTGAGACAGGAGAGGTCTGCTGGCCATGTGGGTCCCCTCCTTGGCCAGCGATCCAACTCACGCTGCAGTGGCTGTGGCTGCTTCATAGTGGGTGTTTAACCCCTTGTGCCACCGGGGAGGCTCCTGCCCTCTCTGTGTTAAGCTTCATTTATTCTAACAGCTGCAGACAGAGGACATCAGACTTCATACCACCTCTCTCTGGGTCCCTTGTAGCAGTCTGCTGAGAGAGGAAGTAAAAGTGCAATTAGTCCCTTCCTTTCTCCATCTCACTTCTATGAACTTGGTTTTGGGGACCCATGGATGATTTTCTCTTCCAGTCAGCTACTGCCTTCTTGATTGTCTGGGTCTATGCCTGAGAACTCAGCTTGCCTTTCTGCCACCTTGGCACTCAAAGGTGGTCAGTTCTTGCATAGGTACACAACTAAGCTGTCAGGCTGGGCACCCCATTTTCAGTTAGCTAGGATCTGACGGAAAGGTCAGGTGGCATTCTATGTGTGGCTAGAGTCCTACCAACTCTTGCCGGTTTTCAGGGGAATTGTCCAAGTCCTTCTTTCTGAGGGGGCCCAGATCAGTCCCCTTTACCACCCAAAGAGACTCAGAACTGGTTTCCTCCAGTTTTGGCATGCTGAGTACTTTGAACTAGGAGCAATGAAGTCCTTGAGGCTGAGAAGCTTCTGTCTTTGCCTAAATCTTCTGCTCTTTCCTAATCAAAGGAGAGATGATCACGTTCAAAGCCCCTTAAAGAAGACTGTAGCTTGGCAGGGGGAGTCCCATCCAGCTGCAGGTTTGTTAGCAAACATGCCCCCTCTACCTGAGAGTCTCATTGTTACTCTCAGAGTGGAGATGTCTAGCATGTGAAGTCCCCTCCTTTCATCAGATTTCTCAGCAGAAACTGTACAAACAAGAGGAAAATGGAATGACATATTCAAAATACTCAAAGATAAAAATGGGCAGCCGAGGACGCTGTGCCTCCAAGACTCTCTTTCAAACATGAGGGAGAAATAAAGACCTTCCCAGACAGACAAAAACGGAGAAAATTGATCAGCACTAGACCTCCCCTAAGAGGAGTGTTGAAGGTGCGCTCCTACATAAGCAGAGAGAGGCATGCCTATGCTCACTGCAGCGCTAGTTACAATAACCAAGTTTCTGAAACCACCTGAGTCAGTGCCACTGAAGGACTGAGTCAGTGGCCGTGAGTGGTTCGTGAGTCAGTGGAGTAAGAAGATGTGGTATATACACACAGTGGAGTACTATCCAGTCATTTAAAAATATGTGAAATTGTGCCATTTGCAACAACATAGCTTGATCTGGAGGGGATTATGCCCCTGTCCTGGTGCTGTTGTGGACATTCTCTTCCCACCCCCACACCCTTCACATATGCTGCTATCCCCTGTAGTTGCCTGGAGGGGATACAGATCATGTGAAACCTAAAGTGGAACATAATCTAGGTCCTGGGATTTATCTAAGGCTTGAAATACTTAGACATGAATATATGTGTGTATGCACACACTGAAATATAAATATATGTAACTTTTGAGAGGTCATATTTCCCCCTTGTTCCCTGCTCCCTTTCATATTCTTATTACCCAGAGACTGAGCCTTAGGATTATTTAGTGAGGATAACCTTTTGTATTTTTTTAAGATTTATTTTATTTATTTATGCATACAAGAACTGAAGTATAGGCCAGAGGTGCGGAAGGTGAGAGGATTCACTAGAGACACAGTGGGGAGCAGAGCAGGCGGATCTATTGAAATCCACTGCTGAGGGGAGCAGCGGGTAAGACAGGAGAGGTCTGCTGCGCAGTGTGGGTCAGCTCCCTGGCTGGGGATCGAACTCAGTCTGCAGTGGCTGCAGATGGCTCGATAGTGCTGAGACTTAACCCCTTGTGCCACCAAGGGGTTGGTATTTGAAATAATTTCTGTGCTCTGAAACATACATAGCTTTAAAAATATGACTTAAAATATTTATTTTAGGGCCTCCCTGGTGGCGCAGTGGGTTTGAGCAACGCGCTATGAAGCAGACCGCAGCCACTGCAGCACGAGTTCGATCCCTGCTGCCGGCCAGGGGGGGACCCACATGGTGCGGCAGACCTCTCCTGCTGTGCCCGC
>JAGFMF010011599.1:840279-926965 GCA_019455555.1 Galemys pyrenaicus | reverse complement strand
GTTCTGCTCCCCGCTCTCTGTGGTGAATCCTCTCACCCCCCCACACCTCTGGCCTGTACCCCAGTGCTTGTATGCATAAATAAATAAAATCTTAAAAAATATATATTTATTTTAAAATTAAAAAATACATGCACACAATGGGGAGTTTAATTAGTAGGTCATTATCAGTTCAAGAGATGAGATAAGAACCTGCTCCGTGAAAGTCAAAGCTAAGTATTAGTCTCTAACTAACCAGAAAGTGAATGGCCCCTTCCCTCGGGTCTCTGGACCACAGAACTCACTGTTCCTGCCCAAGACCAGCTCGGCTATGTCCAGGATCCTCACAGGAAAAGACAGTGTGGGCTGATGGAAGGATTGGGGGCGGGAGTGAGAAAATACAGACACGCCTTTTATGGTGCAAGTATCTTCTGCTGATAGCCTGGGCAGGTCTTTATTTATACATTACAGGCAGGCAGTGGGATTACATCAGCATGTGCAGGAAAGAAACAATCCTTACATTTTCCTTAAGAACAGTTTAGGGTCTTATGACCTTTAGCCAAGATTTATGGCCTATACAGTTTCAAAGTAAAGCCCATGTATAAAACAATCATGTTTCTGTTAGTATCCCAGTTTCTATGGTTATTCAGTTTATTCATCAATGTCAAGATAGGCAGAGCAACTTTGCGTGATCACAACTAATGATTTTACTTTTACTCCGAGTATAAGATGAAGTACTACTCACAAGGTCTAGGGTCCAGTACCTAAAAAACTACAGACCCCCGATAAAAGGGAAATACTAAAATTAAAACTTAAATCATATCTAAGTCCTTTAAAAGGAGCCACTAACTTCATTATATCCTGAACCTAAAACTGATTAGTAATGTTTTTTGTTACTAGGCAGTTTTTCTATATACGATTATGTTTTTTTTTTTTCATTTTTTTTATTAAAATATTTTAAAATTTACATATACTTGCCATTAATTGTAATCCCCATGTATACGATTATGTTTTAAATAAAATAGCAGGGAAAAAGGGGAGAAGGGTAAGAAGGGCTTAGGCGACTCATTCATCACCAAAGAAACACAGAGCCTTTCATACTGGGCCAGGCCACAGAGGCTACTCCTCGGTTCCCGGGACGAGTTTGCCTTAATAGATGTTTAGGTCTGGGAAACAATTTAATAACTAACTTTTGAGTTATTAGTATTAAACAACTGCATTTCGATTACAACTCTTACTATTTAGTTTTTCGGTATCGGTGGTCTTATGGTATTGGTTTTAGAGGATTTTGTGTTACATTATTTGCCAATCAGTAATTCATCTTGCCAATCAGTAATTCATCATTAAATGCTTAGCAACCAATTATTTTGTTTAGCAGGACAGCCAATTTTACAACCACCCGCCGTAGGTGAATTTCCAGTTGGCACTTAATCCTGCCTCCTGCAGAATGGTAACTGTAATGTCAGCCAGAACCATGGAGATCCGGCAGGGGCCAGCTTGTGGAGCACCCTGACGTCTCAGGAGTGTCCCTCATACCCGGACCATCATCGGACAGTACGAGTAGCGTGGCTCTCACCATTCTTGTGTGTTCGATGTGTGTTTATCTGTCTCTGCCTGGAGACTGACTCGGTCACAGGAACAGCGTGGACAGTAGCAACATGGGCTCACCTGCGACAGCATCTTTTGCAAAGCACTGAATGAATCATTAGTGAATTACTCCTTAAATGGAGGGATGAATAGAATCCACCCACACTTAGTCCAATAGTGAGTCCTGGGATTTCTTCACCCTGAACTTATTCAACTTCCCCACCATCTCTAGGGTAACCACCCACAGCCTTCTTCTTGATGACTCTATCGTCTCCCCTTCGTCTTCCCCATGTGCATTCCTACCTCCTACAGCCCATTCGCCACACAGTAGCTGGTGTGAGCTCTTAAACATCAGGTCACTTAACTGTGCTTCCTGACTGATGGGAGTCACCGGGGCTTACTGCACTGTTATGCATGCGTATGGATAGATAATACACTTAATAGGTGGACCAATGATGGGTGTATCTTGTCCCATTTCCTATGCTGACAGGACAAGGGTGAATTGGTTGTGGGAATTTCACAGGGACTACACCTGAGAGGAGAAAGTATACACTGTACAAAAATGAAGAATGGGGGCCTCCCTGGTGGTGCAGTGGGTTAAGCAATGTACTATGAAGCAAACCAAAGCCACTGCAGCACGAGTTCAATTCCTGCCCCCAGCCAGGGGGGTGACCCATATGGCACAGCCAGATCTCCTGCCTCACCCACTGCTCCCCTCAGCAGTGTGTTTCAGTAGATCCGCCTGTTCTGTTCCCCACTCTATCTCTTGTGAATCCTCTCATCAGCCCCCCTGCCCCTCTGGCCTGTACCCAAGTTCTTGTATGCATAAATAAAATCTTTTTTAAAAAATGAAGAATGGGGGCCTCCCTGGTGGCACAGTGGGTTGAGCAATACACTATGAGGCAGGCCACAGCCACTGCAGCATGAGTTCAATCCCTGCTGCCGGCCAGGGAGGGGCCCCACATGGCGCAGCAGACCTCTCCTGCTGTGCCCGCTGCTCCCCTCAGCAGTGTGTTTCAGTCAGTCTGCCTGTTCTGCTCCCCGCTCTGTCTCTGGTGGATCCTCTCACCCCCCACACCTCTGGCCTGTATCCCATATGCATAATGAATAAATCTTTAAAAAAAAAATGAAGAATGATGTAAAATATATACAAAATTAACAAAAAAGAACTATAACCCATTTCTGTGGATTAGCATGTATATAAGCAAAGAAAGAAATGGAAGTCAGAGCTCACTACTCCTTAGCTTACCATCAATGCAGACTAAGACCTGGTGGGACCTCCTGAGTCTCTACAAACAATCCACGTCACCCTTCTCTCCCCTCTCAGTTCCAGCTGCCCAGACTCTTGTTTTTCAAACACATTAAGGGGTTCCTGCTACAGGGTCTTTGTACCTGCCATTACCTCTGATGAAAGCTCCCCCAGATTTCATGATTTTCTCCATCACCTGGTTCAGAGCCATGCTCCTTTTTACCTAGGAGTGGGGATGCTCAGGAAAGACTTTGTGGAAGGAGATGCAGCTCAGAACAGAGGCATTAAAGAGCCCAAGCAGAGGTGGGGGGCTGGAGATATAAAGACTTTGACCCTTTCTTCAGGTTCCTGCACTCCTGGCTCCAGGCAGGGGCCCTACCTCCCCATCTAGGTCTCAGGCATTAACATCCCTCCCTCCCGCTGCAGGGAGAAGGCTCAGGTCAGACCACCCTCAGATTCTAATAGTTGGAGGCCCTTTGGGTTTGAGCATCCCCGTGAGCTTTCTAAGAGCACTTGGTCAGGACCTCCCAGACCCTGGGGTGCGGGGTGGGGCTGTCTCCAAGCCTGCCTGACCCTGAAGCTGAAATCTGGCTGTGTCTTCAGAGAGGGTGGGGCACACTGTGTCCTGGCTACGTGTTGGGGGGACAGTGTTAGTGGGCTCCATCCAGGGCACAGTTGTTTACGAGGATCTGTCCCAGTATGGGGGAAAACATGGAGACAAGACACTGGAGTTCTGCTGCCAACACCACCTGTGCACGCCCCTCAGCTACTCACTGCCTGTTCTCCTGGGGAGCCCTAGGGCTAGGAGTCACCCCTCTCCCCCAGTGCTATCCCAGAGCAGTTCCACCCACAGCCCAGCTCTGTGAGGGGAAAGCCCAGCTCCCAAGGCCCGGGGGACCTGACGGACCTAGCCTTCAGCCCTTCTGACCCTGTCCCCTGGAGGCCGCTGCCTGGAGAAGGCTGCACCCAGGCTTACACTTGCAGAGCCCCTAGGAGCCTCAGTGGAAAGGACCAGGCCAGACAGCACCCATCAGGGAGGAGTGTCCTGGCGCTGGCACAGCAAGAATTTCAAGGCCCCAATTACAGATGTTCGAGTGACCTGGCCTGTTCAGCAACATTACTGCCTGACATTCATATATTCATTCCCTAATGATTGGAATGCAAACCACTTACCAGGCACAGTTCCAAACACTGCAGTTAAGACAAAAACCCTTCCTTTCTGGAGCTTAGTCATTAATACACAAGATACATAGTACACAAAATACTCCTTGGCCCCAAGAGCTGTAGAGAAAAACAGGAGTTTGGAAATAGCCAGCTTGAGGCTGGGGTAGTAGTATAGAGGGGTGAGATGGTAAAAATGAGGGAAGGGTTCAGTCCACTCCAAATGTGCTGCTTTGACATGTAAATTTTTTTTTTTTTTAACACATTTGAAAGGATAGGCCCATTGGGAAAGGGGAAAAGAAGAAAGAAGTGCCTAGGCAGGCAGAGAGCTGCCTTTACTTCCAGATTTTGATGTGAAGGCAGGCAATCAAGACCCAGCAGGCTCAAGGAAAAATTTGACCTACCCCCCACCCACCCCACACACCCCCAGGCTTAATTAGCTAAGCAGTTTAGATAGAGGGCCTGGCTCCAGAGGAGTACTAACATCAGAGATGTTATCTGATTTAATCTGAATGGCTATCTGTGTGGGAGGAGAGACAGATCTAATTAACAAGCTTCTGCTCTTTCCACCCCGCCACTGAATGACCCTCCACCCCTTTGGAGGCCTGCCCCAGCCCCAGCCTAAGCTTAGGATGTTGCTGAGGCTACTTTGGTCTCACTTGCCCTTTTTGACTATCTTTGAGGCCCACATATGTATGCAATGAAATGTTATTTTCCTGTTGGTCTGTCTTCTGTCAATTTAATTATTAGCCAGTTGAAAGACCTGGGAGGGCAGAAGGGAATTTTTTCCTCCCTCTGTAGGAGTTGGATTCTGCATTTATTCTGAAGGCAGAGTAAAACAGATTGGTGGCTGGAATATACCCAGGGCGTGAGAGAGCATTTAGGTTCCAAAGTTTAGGGCCTGGGGAAATGGAGATGACAGCCTCCAAGACAGAGCGGAGCCAGCTATGGATGGGCATGCTGCAGTGGGGATGACAGAAGTGGGGACCAGCTACGCCATCAGTGTGAGGTCAGCACACCACCTAGCATGCACACAGCGCTGCAAACTGGAAGGATTTTAGAGTCAGAGGGGGATAAGATCAGCAAAAGGAGAGATTTTCTCAGGCAAAGCACCTTTCCTGGGGACAGGCAGGGCGTCTTGGCCTGCAGTGAACTCCCTGGCGGACTGGCTAGGAAACCACATGCAGGACTCTCTGTCTACCTAGCTCTACCCTCAGGGGCTGGGAGCTGGTTTTCAGGGTCAGGGAGTACAGGGAGTCCTGGAACCTAAGATGAAATAGATGGCAAGACAGGGGCATGCAGAGAGGAGGAATTTATGACAGGATGAAACAGAGTTCTGTTTGCTTTTTTTGTGTGGGGAGGACAGACCGTACGAGGTCCTGCTCAAACACCTAGCAAATGAGCCCTAGTCATCAACTTCCCGGAACTCAAGGACAGGAGGCAAAGAAACAAGGAAGAAACCACTTTTTATTCCCTAACTAGTAAATTCCACCCACCACATGGTGGTGGGTTCTTCAGTACACTCTGAGCTACTACAGCTCTCTGGAGTGTTGAAACGTTTTCTCTGCATGTCCAATCCAGCAGTCACTAGCTATTTTTGCCTACTGAACACTTGAAATGTGGCAAGTACAGCTGAGGAAATGAATTTTTAAGTTAAATTACTTTCAATCCAAATGCCACATGCAGCTCATGGCTTCTACTCTGGAAAGCACAGCTGTCGGCCTGGCCTGGTCAAGGCAGTTTGGTTCAGAGGCCAGAGAGCAAGTGGTACAAAGTAGAGCCCCCCAGGCACAAAAGCAACACCAGCCGAGGGGAGGTGTCTCAGAGCGGGGGGACGCCACGGGCACGCCGGATAAGGTTCGCCAGCCGCTTGGCCAGGCCGCCGGTGCTGGGCTCCTCGACGTGGAAGGTTCGGGTGAGGAGGTTGTAGAATGAGCCATAGCACACGGCCACCACAGTGCATGTGAGGCAGATCACGTTGTAGGGCATGCTGAAGTCGGGCGTGGGCAGGCTCACCAGCAGCGGCTCCGTGTAGAGCCGCACGAAGTAGCTGGAGCCGTCGGACACTGGGAACCTGGAACAGAGAAGGTGGGGTGAGGCCGGACCTGCTGCTCCTCCCCATCTCACCCATCCCGACTCCCGGGCCGCTGGGCCCATGCTCCATGATCAGGGTAGCCAAGATTGCCTACCCTCAAGGCCCTTCAGTAGAATCAGCCCAATACGCACGCAGCCTGACCAGTGTCGAACAGCCTTGGGCTGACTCAGAAGCGGGAAGACAGCTGCCTCCGCCTTTGCCTTCTGGTGTCAGCCAAAGGCCATCTCCTCAAAGAAGCCTTCCTGGGTAACCCACCAGATCTCTCCCCAGTACCAGCCTGACCCCATTGTTGTCTAGAACAGAACAGAATCTCCCTCTAGACCAATTTCGGCAATGTGAAGGCAAATCCCCCGGGGCCCTCTGAAGACCCTGACACTTAGTAAGCGCTCAAGGGAATATTTAAGAGAATCAGTGAGAAAAGGTACACTAGAAAGTAATGCTCTCTTGACCCATCTGTTCTTCTAGAAGCACTTCAGAATCCATTTTTAGCTTGTTCAAAAGCAGATCAGTAGGCTTTTTACTAGGATTGAGTTAAATCCACAAATTACTTTGGAAGAAGCAACCTGGAGCCCAGCCTGCCGTGCGAGACCCTGGTCCTGACGTGCACCCTGAAGCAGGCAGCTGGGGTCACACTTACAGGGAGTTGAAGAGGGGGCTCTCTTCCCAGGCCATGGGTTGGGCTGCCACCATGCTGGGCACGAGGGCACTGAGGACAGACGAGCTGCAGAGAAGCAGACAGGGATTCTGTGAGCCTCGCTCCCGTCTGGTTCCCCAGCCTTGGCAGGGGGTGGGGGTGAAGCCCACCTGACATAGAAGCCGTGATTGGGATCTGGGGTGTACTCGGTCCACTTGAGCAGCGCCCGCTCGAACTGGATGGAGACCTTGGTGACTGAGTTGGCTGGCAGCTGGATCAGCATCTCCAGGAGGTGGGGCTGCAGCCGGTCCTGGGCGGGCTGGTAGTGGATGTAGCCTGGAGATAGGAGGGGGTCAGCTGTACCTCATTTGTGGGTCAGAGGACTGGCACTTCTTGAGCCTATGCATTGAGGCTCTGGGGCCTGGAACTGGGTGCCGAGAGGTGGACTGTGCATGACAGAAGCCAGGCACTCAGGAAGGGAATAGGGTCTCTGAAAAGGGAAAAGATGTTTCCAGGGCAGCCTTCCCAGGACGTGTTCAAGCTCACCAATTTCTACATCACAAAAGTGGGGCACCAGATGACAGGATGCAACAGGTAGTCCACCTGGGAAGCTGACTTGCTAAAAATACGGGACCTGAACCTAATCAAGTCTCTAAGTCTAACCAGTAACACATGAGAAAGGCAGGGGTGGGAGGAACATCTGAAACAGCAGCACAAGGACAAATCCAGCATGCAGAACAGTCCACACAACAGATGACCTAGTTTCTCCAACAAATAGGTTTTCTTTAAAGAAGTGGAAACTGTTATAGATTAAAAAATTTTACAGCACCATACTAAGGCACGAGGTTAACACGGGGGCTGGGGGGATGAGAGGGCGTTCACGAGAACTTTGCACTTCCTGCTCAATTTCTCTATAAACCTAAAACTGCTCTAAAAAGATAAAGTCCATTGATTTTTTTTTAAAAAAAGAAAAAAAAAATTGAGAGACTTCAGAGCATACCAAGCAAATGCAAAGCAGAGACCCTGTTTAGTTCCCAATTCAAATGACCTAATCACAAAAAGTAATTTTTAAGACACTGGGAAAGCAGGAATGATGATAGTTTATTTTTTAAGTCTTTTATCTATAGAGATATGTACTGAAAGATGCACAGATAGGCTGTCTAGGATTTAAGACACTTCAGCAGAAAAAGAGGTAGAGACTGTTGCAGTTGGGTGGAAGGTACCCAGTAGTTTACTATATGATTCCATTGAGGTATATGTTTGAAACTGTTCAGAAAAAGAGAAACAAAACAAAACAAAAACACCTCCAAATACACAAGATGCTCAAAGTCGAAATTTCGAAGGTGGGAGACAGTGATCGGTCTGCGGCCTTGCTGTTTGGACTGAGCTGTCACCCCTCCCTGGAAATCCTTTTCCTCCTCACCAGCCACCTCCACTCCACAGAGAACTGAGTGCCCTCCTGCTATGCCTGGCACCCAAAAGAAAGGACTCAGCAAATATCAGCGCCTTTTTAGAAAAACAGTAGGAAATAAACAGAAAGCTTAGAAAAAAATGACACCTCTCTACCCATGGACTGCAGCTCTGCCACCTTTTTCTGCTTCCAGTGCTCTCAGACTTGCTGGCCGACTCTTTTACAATGACTCATGACTAAACAAAAGACGTGCCCCATGACCAGGAAGAGAGAACTGAAGACAGTGAGGCCAGGAGACCACTGCCCGCAGAAGCCGCTGGAGTCCAGCTCCAGGAGGCCTTGCTATTTTTACTTCACACATCACCCGCAGGCTTGCCACAGGGAAGCTGGCTTTTCTGTTTCTCAAACTATTCCTAACTCTTTATGCCTGTGTGGTGTTTCAGGGGTACTGGGTACTTCAGGAATGACCTCAAGAAATGGGGGTTTGAAGGCCTGGGAGAGAGAGCAAGCTGGGTGGGTGGGGGGGCATTGGGAGGGAAGTGGGGCTCAGCTCTCACTTGGTTTGTTCTCCTTGCCCTTGGAGGTGATGGTGAGGGTGTGCACGTAGAGCCGCAGGTACCAGGGCACAGTGTCCAGCAGCAGCACGGGGAAGGCCCGGTAAGGGTGGGTGTTGTACAGCAGCGTGTTCAGCTCCCCATTCTGCAGCCCGTAGCCGCTCACGTATCGCTGGGCATGCAGGAAGGGCACAGGCAGGGCCTCTGCACAGAGAAAGTCAATAGTAATAGCTCCTGAAAGAAGGGTCACACCCCACCCCTGCTCCTGGGCCACATCCAGAGTTTCAAAGCCAGGGACAGGCTGGGGGGAAGCTTTGCAGTCAGCCAGGGAGCCTGCATCCCGGTCACTCCTCTTCTCCAGCCCACGATAATGCTATGGCCAGGACTGTTATTCCTGAGCACTTACAGGTACCAAGCCCTGCGCTCCTTCCAACCCAAATCAGGCTTGTGTTATCAGACCCGTGTCCTGGTGGCACCGGACACAGCCACAACGGTCTGGGGCCTGCCTCGACTAGTGGACGTTATGCTTCTCGAAGGCAAACTCTGTTCAAAAAATACTTGTCAACAAAATGAATGCATGAAAAACCTCTGCTGCATTAGTTGTTTCATCCAAATCCACACGGTATCACTGCCCCGTTTTCCAGATGAGGCAGGAGAACCGGCCCAAGGTCATGGAGCATCGAGATCTTAGAAACCAGAAGGTCTGACTCCAGAGATCTGGGTCTAGACACAAGCCCACTATCTGGTGAGGAGGGGGCAGGGTGAGTCTTCCCCAAGACATGCCATTCTGTAGCCCACCCCATGGTCTGGCAGCCCTCTGGCCACCCACCATGCTCTGGGGGTTTCTTCCACTTGAGCTGGACGTTCAGATTGCGGGAGTTGTTGATCGTGGCTGTGTCAAGCAAGTCATAGACGGCATAGGTCTTCCGGGTGCCCAGGATGACGTCCTGGTAGGTGGTGGTGGGGGGTGGGTTCACCTCCAAGGTCTCATTGTCCTAGAGACACAGCAGAGCTCACAGGTGAGCAGAGGGGCGGGCTGGCCTGGAAGGGGAACGTGGAGCTGGGGACCTTGGTACCTGGTTGTAGCCGGTGATGTCCACGTAGACTCGGCTCTCTGAAGCCAGGGGGCAGGGCTCTGTGAGGGTTCGGGAGAACATCCGGAAGAGGGACCAGTCTGAGGAGCAGAGAACAGTGTGGAGCAGGAGTTAGGGTAAGATCTGGTTGGCAGAGATAGGACAGGCTGGCGAGGGGCAGTAGAAATGAACTACCAAAGCCTTACCTTTCTTCCCCTGCCCTGTGACAAAGGCATCAAACACCACAGAAAGGGTCTGCCTCAGCTCCCAGGAGATGCTGGTACAGCGGGCATTCTACACAAGACCGTGGCAGCAATGAGAACCAGTCACTCCAAACGACACCATGTGGGGTTGCCTCCCTGGCCTCAATCCCCTGCCTGTTGTGTCTCTTTCCACCTGACCAATGCTAATGCCCCCCAAAACTGTGCCGGCAGCTTCACGGGTACTGCCGGGTGAACCTCAGCAACAACGCCAAGCTTACAGATTATTGGTCTCACTTGACAGATGAGCAAAGCAGCCCCAGGGAGATGAAATGATTTATTCAAGGTTATGCCAGCTGACCTGGTAGCTGAGCCCGCACTGATCCCCACCACTACGTTCCACGACAAAGATTTGCTGAACAACTGTCAGGCAACCTCTCAGCTTCCCTGTTTCGTGGCCAGTGCCCCGAATGATCACCAGCACATCTGCTGCCGGCTCAGGTGGCCGCCACAACTGGGCCATGTGCTTCACCTGTGCCGTCTCTCAGAGTCCCAGGTAGGCCACTCCCGCCCACCCTCCCCAACTTACTCTGCAAACAGGGCGGATGTGCACCGCCTGCGAGTGGTAGCGCGTGTGAAATAGGCGATCCGCCTTTAGCAGCACAGAGAGGCCTGCCTGAAGGAGGCCAAAGAGATGAAAGGTCAGTGCCCTGCACTACTGGGTGCCTGGGCAGGGGTGGGGTTATCTGTAAACATATCCTGCTGTCAGGCAGTAAAGGGGCAAAGGGCGACTTCACCTGCCTGCTGAGGCGCCCAACCACATTCAGACCCTGGCCTTACCTTGGAACTACAGGGTAGGAGCTTCTTCCAGGGGGTGAGGTTCTCGGTGCAGACCACCTCTCGAGGCAGCACCGCATAGCGCAGGAAGTAGTGGTCAGTGCCTGAGGGAGACGCCAGTCCGTTTGGGGCGGGCCTTGGGCCCCCACTCCTCAGGATGTACATTCCAATGATGAGGGTCTTCCCCTCTTCCCACACAACTAACTTTCCAGCCCCAAGAGTCCTAGCAGGAGTGGGTGGGGGGTGCCCATCCTCCACCTGGGAGAAGGCAATGCAGGCAGCGGTCCTCAGGGTTGCACACTCAGGGGCTTTATGATCCAGCCCAGCTGAGGAAGGGGGAATCTGGGGGGAAAGGAGGCAAAGGTCTGGGCAAGAGGGAGTGGGAAGAAGGGCAGAGTGTGGGGTAATCTCACCATTAGCCAGCCCCAGGGGCTTGAAGGAGGCAGTGGGAGTGACTGTGTTGGTAGAATCGATGAAGTTGAGAGAGGCGCAGAAGATCCCGGAGAGGACATTACTGAGCTCCTTCCAAGATTTATCCACACTGGATAAGAGACAAACCCACTCACTGTCCCAGGGCTGCCTGGCCCGGCTCCCTCACAGCCTCCAGTTGGCTAACTCTCAAATAAAGATGGCAAACTTGAAGCCTTAAGTTCTACCCAAACCGTAATCATGATTCATTTAGCGTGCATGGCACTGACCCACATGGCACTTCTTATATTTTTAAATTACTTGCTAATATTCAACTTGCCAATGTTCACAATAAAATTTCTGCTATCTCTTGAAAAATGAGAGCATCTGATGAGAGTAGGCCTCTATTCTCACATGGCAACAATGCATTTGGGGGCTGAGTGGAGCTATCCTCTCAAGTTCTATCTTGCTGCAGTCCTTACCACTCCCTATTACAGCCCTCAGCATTTTTAAAAATCATACTGGTGCTACTGATTTCTCATAGCGGGGATAAAAGGAAATTGTGATACAACTGCAGTACCTAGACCCATTGTCTCAATCTCTCTCCCGAAAGCAATTCCTCTACTATGAAGATCTGGCATCTTATAGGCTAATTCAAGTCCACAGATGTTCTGTTTGGCCCTCATTGTATTATTTTATTATGATGATCATTGTTACCACTATGTGGATGAACGTCTTATAAAACATTATCCAGTTTACCACAGTTTTCTACCACTTTACATCTAAGTTTTAATTATTTATTATTGGCCTCTGTAGAGATATGTAGGTGCTACCTTAGGTCTGGAAATATTAAGAGGAAATAAGTATATTCAACCAAGTAAAGAATGCCTCGCAGTGGTAGTAATTCTTACTCCCAGCATCAGCTTACACTCCACGGAATTGCTGCCTGCTGGAACTGCTACTCCTTAGGGCAGAGACATGGTGACAACACCTTCCTCTCAGGGCTGTGACAGGGTGACACCACCTTCCCCGGTCACACTGCCTCCATAGTCTGAAGAGGCTTCAAGGTGGGCACTCACTCAGTGACTGTGTCTTGAAACCAGACCCAGAGCTCTGCACCTGATGGGGCCTGCAGAAAGGGTGGCCCCCAGTATTGAGTCCTCCAGAAGCCTTGTGTGAATGAAAGGTGCAGCTCCTGAAGAGAATACTTGGAGATCAACTGCCCCAAGGCTTTGGGGAAGAGCCTATAATGAGAAACTGGAGAAGGGGGATGCAAATGAGTGATGCTCTTGGAGGGTGGGTTACCTGCCACCCTATAGAATCTGCAGAACCCAGGGCCTCCCTGGTGGCACAGTGGGTTAAGCAACGCACTGTGAAGCAAACGGCAGCCCCTGCACCACAAGTTCGATCCCTGCTGCCAGCTGGGGAAGAGACCCACATGGCACAGCAGACCTCTTCTGCCTCACCTGCTGCTGCCCTAGGCAGTGTGTTTCAGTCAGTCTGCCTGTTCTGCTCCCCGCTCTGTCTGGTGAATCCTCTCACCTCCCGCGACTCTGGCCTGTACCCCAGCTCTTGTATGCATAGATAAATCAATCTTTACAAAAAAAAAAAAAAGAAAGAACCTGCAGAACCCAGACTCTCGGGTCAGAGAGATCTGGATTCCAGGCGAGGCTCTGTTATTTACTAGAGACGCGACTCTGAACAAGGGTCTTATCTTCTCTAACGCCGCCAGTTTTTTCCTTTCTTTTCTTTTTTTCCTAAAGGAAATCTTTTTCCTTCAGTATTTTTTTTTTAAAGATTTATTTATTTATGCATACAAGCACTGGGGTATAGGCCAGAGGTGTGAGGGGTGAGAGGATTCACCACAGACAGAACGGGGAGCAGAACAGGCAGATCAATGGAAGTACACTGCTGAAGGGAGCAGTGGGTAAGGCAGGAGAGGTCTGCCTCACCATATGGGTCCCCTCCCTGGCCGTCAGCAGGGATCGAACTCGTGCTGCAGTGGCTGTGGTTTGCTTCATAGTGCGTTGCTTAACCCACTGCGCCACCAGGGAGGTCCCAGTTTTTTTCTTTCTAATGGTTCACAGTACTTAGCGCTGTACCCAGAACCCATGATAGATGGTACCGCCAATAGCAACATCATCAGTCGACAGAGGACTCTAAGTAAAGGTTAACCCTGCGGAAAGAGCACCCGATTAGGAGTCAGGAGGCGTGACTGCCTATCGATGGGTCTCATTTTCACTTCCGGAAGAAAGGGATTCTTCAATTAACTCTTCCACCCATCTTCATGGAGCCACCTCGGAGGGCCCCAAACCCAGGGATCAGAACCCCACCCAGGGATCAGGCTCCGCCCCCAGGCTTGCTCCACCCCACTCTCAGCAGGTGCCACAGATTTCTTCTGTCATCCTCTCACCTTCTTCCCGCTGCAGCTCGGAATCCCAGCGCGTGCGAAACTGGAATGTGGCGGCTACGTCCCCAGAAGGCAGCGGGGTGATGACGAGCTCTTCCCGCAAGCTGTCGCGTGGGGGCCCTGCATGCCCCCAGCCGCCGGGCCCTTGGAGCAGCAGCCCCAGCAGCCCCAGCAGCACAAGCCGCACGGCCGCCGCCATGCCTGCGGCTGCTTCCGCTTCCCAGCGGCTCCCGCCCCCATGAAAGACCGGCCCCCAATAGGAAGAGCGTAAGACAAGCGACTTCCGGCGCCGTCCCGGAAACAGGGGCGGGGCTACCAGAGCGACTGTTTGCCTGGGCCCTTTGGGGACAGCTGGGGATACCGGGTCGCTGGAGGGCACGAAGGGACTTTAGGCGAATTGCGTCGCAAAGGGTCGCACTTAGGACCCCAGCCGCCCCACTTTGAGATATTTCACCCATGCGAAAGTGCCTAATATGAATATTGCCACCGCCATTGTGCCTCTAGTTGAGACTGAAAAATGTTACCTGCTTTTGCGAGGTCTCATGGCTGGAGTTCTACCCCCTCCACTCTTTGGTCTCCATTTCTCGGTCCTAAACCTAACCAGTTCCTCGGGTGCAGTTTTCCAGTAACAACCCTACCCTCTCTCTTTCCCCCACCCTTTGCCCTTTTACTGTGAAAACAGCAAAGTTGAAAGAACGAACACCTGTTAACAACATGTTTCCCCCATTACCTAGATCCACCGTTCACATCTTACTCTAGTTGCTTATTACACTATTCGTCTAGAAATCGCTCAATTTATCTTATGTTTTAATGCATTTTAAGGTAAACTGCAGATATAAGTACACTTCTCCCTAAATATTGCAGCATGCTTATTGAGTTCAGTATTTTTTGCATTTTTCTTTTGGTGTAAAACTGTATGAAGAAGTGTACAAGCCTGAAGTGGACGTTCACAGCCTAAGATATGCATACACTTTTGTAACAATTGCAATCAAGATATACAGTACACCTAAAACGCAGAAAGCTGGCTAATGCCCCTTTCCGGCCAGTCCTTGCCTCTCCCCATCTTCTAGAAGCAACTGCTATTCTCATTTTTCTCTACAAAGTAATCTGCTCGGGAGCTTCATAAAAGATCATCGGCTATATACTTTTTTGTGTGAGCTGCTTTCACAAGAAGAATTTGTTGAGACTCATCCATGTTCTTGCATACTTCATCCATTTTTCACTGCTGCGTACTATGACCTTGTATGAACATACCATCTCTATCCAGTCTCCTGTTGATGAATACCTGAGCTGTTTCAAGTTTTTAGTTACTACAAACTAGGATGCTCTACCAGTTACTTGGTAAACATGCTTATCATTTCCCTTGGGAAGCTATTTATTCATTTATTTTAAGATTTATTTATTTATGCATACAAGAGCTGGGGTACAGGCCAGAGTTGCGGGAGGTGACAGGATTCACCAGAGACAGAGCGGGGAACAGAACAAGCAGACGGACTGAAACACACTGCCGAGGGGAGCAACAGGCGAGGCAGGAGAGGTCTGCTGCGCCATGTGGGTCCCCTCCCTGGCCAGTGGCAAGGATCGAACTTGTGCTGCAGTGGCTGTAGTTTGCCTCATAGTGCGTTGCTTAACCTGCTGCGCCACCAGGGAGGCCCCGGGAAGCTATTTAGACGTGGTCAAAGAGTAGGGAATATGTCGAATTTTGTAAGACACTGCCAGCCCTTTCTCCAAAATGTATCATTTTCTGTTTGCACCAACAGACAGATGTATGAGAGTTCTTGTTGGCCAAGATTTGTCTTATTTTTTATACTTTCTAGTTTTAGCCATGAGGGTGTGTATGTAGTGGTATCTCCTGGCTTTAATTTGCATTTCCCTGGTATTAATTATGTTGCACTTCTCTTCCTGTGCTTATTGGCCACATAGTTTCTGAAGTCTGTTAAAATCCTTTTGTGCCTCCGCCCCCTTTTTACTGGCATGTTTGCCTACTTATTATGGGTTGTAGGAATTCCAATGTTAAATTTCTGCTTTGTTTTTTTCCACTTGGCCTGTGTGGAATGTATTCAGGAAGGATTTTGTGTGGTGTCTTGGTGAAAATCACAACCATACTTATGTGAAGGGACAGACCTGTCACCATCTACCCTAGTCATTCAGAAAGCAAGCCTCATTTTTATCTCATTATGCCCTCTTTTTGCCTTCTGTGTCCCCACTACACAAAGACTAGAAGGAAGACCATGAGCTAAGATGTCAGGCAGGTATGGGTTCAAATCCCCTATCAGACTTGAATCCATAAGCGTGAGTGACCTGAGCACCAATTCCCTCCTCTGTAAAATGGATAAACCTACTTTCAGAGTTGTTGTAAATAAGCACTTAATTTAATCAACAGATCTTTATGGCTATATTATATCTAATGGCTATGGTACCCTTATCTCCATTTTACAGATGAGAAAACTAAGGCACAGAAATTGAGATGATTGCCTAAGATCACGAGAGTGATGAGTAAGGAATAGACCCCTCCTTTTAAAAAAAGGAAGCACTGCTGCCACTATGATTATTTAATACTTCCCTGCTATCCATCCTTTTGAAATTGCCTGTCCCCATCATTCAAGACCCAGACACCCCCAGAGACTTGCCTTCTCCCTCCTGTAGTTCTCTGTGTCACAGTCCTCTGTGCACTCCTGCTGCAGCACATATTCTAATCCCATCCTGGCACAGTTCTGCTCACCTTAGTGTCTCCATTGCCTAAGCAAAGAGGGGAGCATATAGCAGGTGCTCAGGGAGGTTTGAGTGAACAAATCACCACCACAGCACAGGCCCGTGCTGTCGACCATGCACGCTGTCACAGTATCAAGTTCTGTGCACCCCTGAGGACTGCTACAGTGTGAGTCTTCTAGGGACTCTCCCTCATTCCCCCAGTTGTGGTCTCTCCCATTTCCTCCAAGGCACAGGGTTCTATGGAATCAGTTTGTCTTTCCTCCTCTCCAGAATCTGTCGGATGTCCGTCCACTCACTGAGAAATCTATGCAGCAAACAGAAGCTGCTGCACTGTGGCTTAGAGATTAAAAGCTGGGCTCCTTGCCTCAGAGTTGGCTCCAAATCATTCTTCCCTCTCCAAGGGCACTGTGTGACCTAAAAAACAGTCAGCTGGAGATGTTGGTTCTGAAGGCCTGCCAAATCCCTGTGGCTTGGCAAAAGAAGAGGTCATTCTCCAACCAGGAAGTGGTCCTGGGGTCTCAGCTGACCTTAGACATCTCTAGAGAGTTCTGGGGCTCATAGGTGCTGAACTGAAGGTTTCCCCTGAGGCTCCGAAACAATACTACCTCTCCTGAGGGCTGTGGATTCCTCTCCTTGGGCACAGTTTAGGCCCCAAACCCCACAGATCTTAGCGTCCTGTGCTTGGGGGTACTGAGGTATATATTAACATCTTGACAGCTACCAAACTAGTCTAGTTTCCCATCATTCTCCTTGTAGTCATGGGGTGACCTCAGAAGCTGAGCAGCGTGGCAGAAAGCTCCAGAGCTCAGAGCTATGGTCCAGAGGCTCAGCCACAGTCAGAGAGGAAGTTGTGCCTTGGTACTCCAAAGGAAAAGGGAGAACAAATACGAGGAGACAGAGACGCTGTCATCTGGTGCAGCAAAATCACAGGCAATCCAGGAAATTAACAAGAGTTAACATGAGCCTGGGCCCTGGCCCAGCTTAGTGATCTCAACTCAGACGCAGAAGTTTTGAGACAAAAAGAGCACAAAACTCCCACAGGCTTCTCACTAACGTTAGGAAAAGCACTAAAAAACTGTCATTCCCAATGGCCTCCTGCAGGGTGAAAGCAGAATGGGGCTATGGGAAGAATTAAGTCCTGTCACTCAGCCTGTGTGGCACAAAGAACTTTGAGATTTAGGCTGAAGGTTGCTGACCCCAGGGGTAGTGTTTGATGTATAAAGGGAGTGGAATGATTTTTTTTCTCTAGTGTGAGAAATGATTTGCTGTTCCTTAAGGCTGGATCCTATACCTCCCTCCTTTCATTTAACATTCTCCCTGGGAAAGCTCATTCACATCCAGGGCTTCACTTACCACCCACATGCTGATAACTTGTCCACTCATTTTTCCAGCCCAAGTCTCATCTAAACACCATAATGATGAGTCCAAGTGCCCACTCAATGTGTCCTCTTGGATGTCTCAAAAGCACCTTAAGCTCAGCATATCCAAAGCCAAATTTATGACCTTCTTCGCAGACCTGTTTCTTAAATTCCGTGAGAGTGAAAAAAGACCCTCTAAAGTTGGTAGGCAGAAATGCTGGTACCCTTGACCCCCCTCCTCACTCACCCTTTTTCAAATCTTTTGGGGTTTGCATGCTAAATATCTCTTGTCCTTTCCACTTTCCCACACCCCGCCCCCCATCCTCCAATGTAGCCTGTTATCTCTTACCGATGGCTGAAGTCTTATCCTGGCTTCCAGACATCCACTCTGGCCCCCTCCAGTCAGTATTCTCCAAGGATCCTTCCAGCCAGTCTTTCCCTACTTTACTCCTACCCACCCTTCAGCTCTCTGCTCCAACATGCTTCCTCAAGGGACACACCTCCAGATCTCCCAGAATAGGCTATTTAACTCCTTCCTGCCACTAGTCCTACTTGCAATTTTATACTTGGGCCTGCACTAGACTCTAAACTCCATCAGAGTGGGGACTAGGTCTCTTTGGCACTACTATATCCGCAATGCCATGCTCAGTGTCTCCCTTGCTGAGCATGGACATAGCATATTTATCAATGAATGCCATTTGTTGTTTCTACCCTGCTTCATGCAAGTTAAGCTAATCACTGCCACTGTCCCTGAGGCCATGATTATCTCTTGCATGGATTATTGTGTTATGTCTGCCTTGAGCTGCCCTCCCCTTCTCCAGTCTATTCTTTATACTGTGGCCAGATTTATCTTTTTAATAAGTAAATTCAACCACTGTCATCCTTTACTCTCAATAAAGTTCAAATCCCTTAATGTGGTTATCTAAAATGTAAATTGCTAATTACTCACCCAAAGTTCACTGTTTTCTTGTTCGTTACTAACATAACCATGATTTTATCAAGATGGCCCTGTGTCCTACCCAAGGAAAATTTCGACCTCCCCAGTAGCCAGGGAGCTTCTATGCCGAATGACAGGTGGTACAGAAATCAGATGCATTGGAAATCCAATGACTTGAAAGGGTGACTGTTTTTCCCTAGGCCAGAATTTCTTCTAGAAGTTTGGGTCCTATGTCTATGTAATGTCTCTAAATGAAATGTTTCTCGTATTAGCAAGTTCTAGTCAATAAAGGAAAGTAGATGCTACCAGTTAGAGCTTCAAAAATGCTCCTTGAGTTGGGAAGAGACATCGGGCTGGGCTTTTTTTTCCCATCCCCAATTTCTTCTGTTCTGTTCCAAGGACACCATGGCTGCAAGTCATCTTAGACATGAAGCACCAATAAGGATCCGAGCCACGTGCCCATGATGGCAGAGCACAGAGAGCCAAGGAGGGCCTAGATACCTGGTAGCAGTCGAGTGGCCACACAGCCCTGTACTTTGAACTTCTTTTATATGAGCAAATAGATTTATATCTTAAGTCACTGATGTTTTATTAGCAAACAGAAGCTGGATACAGACTTCAAAGCATTTCACGACTTGACCTTTGTCCGTCTTACCTCTCCCTTCATCCTCCTCCAATGCAGCCAAGCTGAATGTTTTTCAGTTTCTCAGGATTATGTTCTCGCCACTTAAAGTCTTCCCAAGTTGCTTTTTCTGCCTGGATTACAGCCCCCACCTGACTCCTACTCATCCTTCAGATTTCAGTTTAAAAATAATCAAAAAACAAATGTTCATCAATGACACAAGGTCGGTTAAGATGCCCTTATTTTCCAAAACCAGGCTAGTTCCTGGTCATGTAAGTTATTACACAGTTATTAAACTGTGGTGTTTACTTGATTTCCTCCTCCAGAATAGTAAACTCCAAGAAGGCAGGGATAACACCTGTCTTACTCAAAACTGTATTCCAAATGCCCAGCACTGACCAAGTAAACACCTGATGGGGATATATATGGTGTTGGTTAGAGAGCTAAGGAAATACAGTGGCTTTGATATCTTTTCAAAGTGAAAAATGAAGTGGGATGGTTAGCTTATTATTACTTGTTTATTATTTATGTCATGCCCTGTTCCAAAAAGGCTAATAGGAAGCAGGATGGCTGGGATGCCATCTCACTGGGAAGGCTAAGGGGCTCTCGTCCATTTAGACACACTGGTTTGGGAGACTACTAGAAGGCCCAGGAGTGTTTGGGGAGGAAGGAGAGCTAAGAAAAGCAGCGCCACCTTGTCCTACCTCGTCTTCCAGCTCCGCATTTGCCAGCCCTACTTTAGGAGTAAACCAAAAACTGGTGGAAGGGTTGCAGCAGAAAAAGGTTAGCAGGAAAGCGGGAGAGGGTTATTCCCAGTGAGATACACTGGCCGCCACCAACTGCTCCCTCTGGTGTGTCCCACAAGTAAAGAGTCTGGTTTTCTCCAAAGGGCTCTGGTTGGAAGTAGACTCTCACGTGGAGAGAAGTCAGCCCGGTCAGTCTGTAGGAGGGGCCCACTGCTAGCTGCAGGCTCCGGGGTCTGCCCCTCCATCACCTCCATCCTCCTCATCAGACTGTGCCAAGGGCGTGTCTGCTCCACCATCACTGGGATTCGGGCTGTGCAGGTCAGTGGAAGAGTCAGAGGACGCAGAGGAGGTACGGGACGTGGTCCTGTCTGGCGCAGGCACTGGCAGGCTCAGGTCCTCTGCATGGTCGTCCACCCCTGCCCAGAGAGAACAGAGAGTCAGGGCCACAAACAAGGCTTCTGAGGAACCTGAGATGTTCATCCAGGAGAGACCGGAGCCCAGAGAGGGCAGGGACTGTCCAAGCCACTGAGCCAGTCCAGCAGAGATCCAGTGTCCTGATCCCCAGCTCCTTCCATTCACTGCTCCACCTTGAGTCAGGTCAATCAACCCCAGGGTTCAAGTTCTATCTGTGTCACTGTCACTTACTTGCCACTGAGTAGCTTTGGGCAAGTCACTTTCCCTCTCACTATTTAAAAGGGACACTAAGTTCCAGAAGGATTCTGAGGATGAAAGCTAAGAATGCGTCTGAAATGTCTGGCACATAGCAGGCCACCAGTGAACAGCAATTTTAAGAGGATCTTATAAGTTAAGAGGGCTTTAGAGTCAGTCAGTCAGGGTTTGAACATGACTTTCCACTCTCTGGCTATGTGATGCTTCTTCTAATTGCCTTCCTTCTAAAATACAGATAACACCACCTGCCCTAGTCCACTGTAAGGACTGAGATGATTTATGTAAATGACTTCTAGGACAGGACGAGAGACCTAATCAAGGCCACGAGAAAGACTTCAGATGACCCAGAGGTTTCCTTCAAATGACCCAGAAATGCTAAGTTGTCTAATGAAAAAATTTACATTTTTACATTATTTTAATTAGGTTAATTTCACCAAGATAAAATAACAAAGGCTAATAAGGAGGTCGGTAGTCCTACAATTTTGGACTGAGGACCTGTAACCGGCTTGCCTCAGGAGCAACTTCCCTAAAATCAGGAGACAGCTGTTTCTTTGGCAGAAACACCCACTTCCACCCCGAAGCGTCTACTTCCCTGTCCAGTCTCTCGGTCTCACTTGGAGCTGACATCCGGCTCTGGCTAACTGGTGCCCGAGTTCTAAGCGGAGGGGCATACCAGATGCCTGTGGGGTTGGAGGAGGGTCTTCACAAGGCAGGAACACATCTGCTCCATCCTGATCCCCAAGGTCAATAAATTCCACTTGCTCCAGGGTGTCCACATTCACTTCCATGGATGAGATACTACCTATGGGGGCTGCAGATTCAAAAAGGGGGCAGGTCAGGGGGAGCTGATGGGGTGGTAGGAGATACATCAGGCCTAGACATAACAGGGGCAAGAAAATGAGAGGAAGGAGCCCCCAAGACTCAGGACCTACAAGATTTCTTCCCTACCCTACCCCAACCCTTCTCTCCCTAGGACTTAGAACTTACGTCTCTGGGATTCGAGATGCAGGTGGGACAGGGGGAAGACAAATTCTGTGTCTGGTTGTAAAATGTCCTCAAAGAACTTCTGCCGCTCCCGAAGGCGGAGCTGCTGGCGCTCCAGGGCTGCCCGAGGATTTGGGTCCATGTCAGCTCCTGGAGGTGGAAGAGCAAGCACAGCTATGAAGTTGGGAGGAAATATGCCCCCCTGAAGCCTGCATCCCAGCAATGAGGACCCTGGTTCCAGCCTGAGCACCCCTGGAATTGGTTACCACCTTCTCTTTCCCTGGAACAAAGTCCATGACCACAAACTTCAAGCTCATGCAGAGGAGGGGTTGACCCCTAGCTCCACAAAGGAGATGCCAGTTCCAGGCACGGCAAAAAGAGGCTTCTCTGTAAGCCGGGAAGGAAGCCAATGGCCAAGTGTCACTGTCACGCCCTGCTGAGAGGGTTGGAGGGCTAGGTCCAGTCCAAATGGTGGTGTCACTTTTTCTACTTAATAGGCACAGGCTCCCCATGAAGTCAGGGAAGAGGATAGCAGAGAGATCTCCAGGTGGGGGCTTCTCCTCCAGAGGGAGAACAAAGGAAGACTCCCCTGGAAGATGCCATCTCCCCCACCCCCACCAAAGCCCTGAAGTCACAGACCCAACTTTTAGACTTGGCTCTGTCCCTAAGGAAATTACCTTCCCAGCCTCAACCTCCCTATTTGAAAATGGCATAATTGTCCTACTTGCCTCAAATCCAAGCCCTGCAAAGGTGCTCTGTACCGCCGCGCGGAGTTCTAACACATGTGCTATTTAGGGGACCATCCTCTCTTCTCTGAACTCCCACAGCGCTCTATTTGTGCTCCTCTCCTCCGACTCACTGTCTTATCTCCCCACTAGTCAGCGAGTAGCAATTGGAAGGGCGGGTCCTGGGTCGGATTCAGACCAGGCCTCCTGACAACCAGCGCTGAGAGCTTTCCAGAACACCAGTGCTCTGGGCCAGCCTCAAGCATTCAATCCCCGTCACTCAACTTCCTTCCTGGCATGCCGCTCCGAACCCATCACCGGAGCAAGGGAGCATCTAGTTGGAGGACCGACTGACGGCCATCCTCCAGCGAACAGCCTTCCCCACTTCCGACGATTCGGCAGGGCTGGGACCCGGTTTAGTTCCATAGGCGGCGGCGGGCCTCGGGGCACCCAAACCCGAGCCCGCCGGCAGGGCCACGCAAGTGTGAGGACACCGTGCTGCCTCCGCGGGCTGTGGAGGAGGGAGGCGCTGACGCCGATTCCTGGGAAAGGCTCTCAGCGCTGCCGCCCAGGTCACCACGCTAAAAATAAAAATACCCAGGGCCCCTAGGGCCGTCAGCTCTAGCAGCGGGGCGGAGGAGGGAGAGAAACGAGGTGGGGGAGCTGACCCACACCAGGCGCTCCGGGGCGCCCCTTCTTTTGCCCCCTCCCCTTAACCCCATCCATCTCACTAGATTGAAGGGGCGGCCCCAAGGGGGCCGCGGGAGCCCAGGGCTGGAGAGATGAAGGGAGTTGTTTGCGCGACTTAAGGTGCCAGGGAGAGGCAAGAGATTTGGGAGCAGGAGGCTGCCAGGGGCCCGGCGGGGGGGTAGTGGAATGGACAACCTCCTCAGGCTCTGCCCCACCCGCCCTGGACTCCGCGAGAGCGAAAGAATTCCCTAAAAAAGGCACGCCGCGTCGGCGGGGGAAACGAGGGGAGAGGCGGAGGGCTCCCCGCGGCCGTTCCTCGGGCGCTCCCGGCCCCCCACTCCGGCCCCTCCCGACGCACCTGCGCCGCCGTCGCGGAGCCCTTACCTGCAGCGCCCCGCGCCCCCGCTGACTCAGTGCGCCCGCTCCGGCGAGACGGCGGCGGGGGCGTGGGAGCCAGCCGCGCCGGCCGGGGTGGGGCTGCGCCGCCGGGTGTCCCCCGGGACCGCCGGGCCCTGGGAGCCGGGAACTAGGAAGCGGCGGGCGGCGGAAGTGGGGGAGGGGCGCCTGCGGGCACCGGCGCTCGCCTGTCGCCCCGCGGCCGCAGGGAGCCCTTCGGGAGCTACCGCTCGCACTTCCAGCTCCGGCAAAAAGTTCCCGGCACGCATCCTGCCTCCTAGCACCGGCGGACTCCCCCGCACCCCACCCGCCCTCAGCCGCCTGCGCGCCCCGCTCCGAACGCTCGGGTGCACTTGCTGCGCCCCGCCAGCCGGCGCAGAACCGCCGCGGGGACACACGTGGGCTCTGGGCCCACGCACACTTGCTGCGCTCCCACTCCCGGGAGCGCTGAAGCGACGAGCCCACACCCTGATTCCCGGGTACCCTCGGCCACACTTGCCGGGCGCACATCTCTAGAAGGCGCACTCAGGGAAGAGAGGCTGAGGACCCGCCGGAGGGTAGGGCGCTGACCCGGTGCCACCCATCAAGGCAGGTGCACTGCGGCAGAGGACCCTCTGACCCTGGAACTCACCCAGCAGCCCCCGGTTCCTGGCTCCGGGTCTGGGCAGAGCCGACGCCCAGTCTTCTAGCGATCTGGGCGGGGTGGGTGCTGAGACGGGGCGGGTCAGGGCCGGAGGGGTGGGCCGCCGCACCAAGCTCCCCGACTCGTGTGAAGAGCCAACTGCTCTAGGGTATTATGGGGGGCGCTGCGCGTCCCAGCCCGCGGTGGGTAGAGAGGCGAAGCAGAAGAATGGAAACGCTTGCCCCCCTCGCGGAGCTTCCTGAATCGGACCAGTGGAAGCATTGTCCAATCTAGCAGCTCCGGGACCATCACTCGATGCCCATTCTCTTCCTCCTCCCTTTCCTACCTTGTGCTCCTAGCTCCGGAAGCTGCAAGGATCGGTCGGAGATGCTCCTGGGGTTACGCGGCCCCTCAATCAACAAACATCTGAGACCAAGTCAGGAACTAGGAGTCATTCTCAGAATCTCCCTATTCTTCCCTGCCACATATAAATACACCTCCATTTCCTGTGACTATTAGTCCTAAATATCTTTCCAATCCACCATATCTCCCTTGGCTCCTGCAGAAGCTTTTCACCTGGGTTCTCAGCATCTCAGTTCCCCACAAAGCAGTCAGTCATCATTTCAAATCACAAGTCTGATGTGTCATCGCTGTTTAAATCCCCCCATTGTTAGAATCAAACTTGCGTGCTGATATCTGAGCCTTGAAGAAATTAGTTCAACAAGCAGAGAAAAGGGTGGAGGGCATGTGCAAAGGGATGGAGATGTGAAAAGTCCTGACACATTCAGGGTTCCCTGCCAGGGCGCCAGGATTCTGTACAAATACCCAAAGCACTGCCTCTTCTGTTGTTACTGGGATCTCAAAACAACCATGTGAGATAAACACAGCAAGCTGCTCTTACTATTTTACAAGCAAGCAAGCGAGTTTGTGGGAGGCCCCAAGTGCAGTACTTAAGAGCACAGGCATTATAGTCAGATTCTCTTGGGTTGTAAACCCAGCTCTGCGTCAATCCAGTGGAAGTGTAAAATATTTAACCTCTCTGATCCTTGATTTCCTTGCCTACTAAATAGGATTAATTTAATTCAATCAATCCCTACCTGTTATAATGATATAAGATGCTTAGTACAGGATGTGGGCACTTTGGAAATGTTCAATAAACATCAGCTGTTTTGATTGCAATGGTTCCTGAGAAGGGGAGGAAATTAATTTCTTCTACAAATTTCTGAAATTATAGCAAGTATACCCTAATATTTAACACCTCTACAGGACTGTTTTTGTACTGGTTATGTTTATAAGTGTTTTTGCATCTATTAACTTTTTTGGCCCTCTTAAGAATCCTGTGAGATAAGTACTATTATTATTCTTATTAAGCAGATAGGGAACAAAAAGGTAAGGGGCTTATCCAAGACCACACAGCTAGTAAGTGATGGAGTTGGAATGTTAACCCTGAAAGGATGCCTCCAGAGACTGTATCAGCCCATCCCTCTTTTATTCTGTTGCAGTTTTCATCTTCCAGGACATGTTTTGGTCAGTTTGATTCTTACTCCTCATTAATGGATGGAACAGATACTCAGTCCCATTTCTTAGCACAGAAGAATGAGGCCAAGTCAAGGAGCAGTGGCTGAGAGCTTATCTCCTAAAGTTACTCCCCACTTCTCAGGCTCATCCCTGCGAACAGGACTCTGGACTATTTTGAGCTGGACCTAAAATGGTGAAAGATCACAAACCTCTGTCCCTTCTCTCTGTCAGATATTTTTTACATGAAGGGAAAGAGAAGGGGGAAAAAAGCATCCAAGTTAGAAATAATTCAGGGAGCTAACTGGAAGGGTGTCAGGTAAGAGAAAGACCCAGAGGGTAGATCCAAGAGTTGAAAGGAACAGTGGGAAAAAAAAGACAACTTAGACTTGTGGCTTCCATCTTGGATGCAGGAAGTGAGAAGAGCACAATCACCACATGGCTAATAATTTAAAAAATTATTAGGTAACCTATAAAATTATAAATTTTGTTGAACTCAGAAGACAGCTAAGGTTGTTGAGCAACAAAACCCCCTATATTCCAGAGACAGGAGCCTCCAGGAAGAAATGAGATGCGCTCCTGGCACACTTGTGAAGTAGAAGATGAGTCTCCGTGCAAGCAGATAATGAAGTCAGTACAATTTTTATTGAATTGGAAGAGGACCAATGTGGCTAGCAAGAGAGTGCAGAATCTGTGGAATCACAGGCTTTACAAGCACGTAGTTCAGTGGCATTAAATGAAAAGGAAAAAGAGAATTACAATTTCTCACCCAAGAAGATATATGACCTGAAGTTATATGATTAGAAGACAACAGAGTGGCATCTTTAAAATGCTGGAAGAAAAAGCTGTCAACCTGCAATTCTATATCTTGTGAAAGTATCTTTCAAACATGAAGGCGATATAAACATTCTCTTCCAAAGAACAAAAACAGAAAATATATTATCTAAAAAATAAAATGTATGGCAATAACAATAGTAAAAATGGTGGAATGGGGAATTGGAAATACACTGTTTAAGGATGCTTATACTATATAAGAAATGATTATAATATGAAGATTGTGATTGAAGATATATACTATAAATGCAAAGGCAACCATTAAACCTTTTTAAAAAGAGGTATAGTGATAAGGTAATAGTGGACATGAAATGGAATCATGAATTTTGGTGGCGTTTCTCTCCCTGGGCCTTTTTACTTCAACATGACTTGTTGAGGATGTCAAGGTTGCAAAGTGCTGACTTTTTTCACTTGGGCCCTTGTTCAAGATTATCAGTACAGCTGGAAATTCTGAGAGATAAAATCACATATTTTCAGAGAAAGGCAGGCCTGCTTTCTGCTTTTCATAACAGTGCTGGGCCTGTGTTCCTCAATTACATCATAAACCTCTGTGCTCGACTTGTGCCTCTGGGAGCACTGTACCCACTGCCATTTTAGGGAGAGAACCAACCGCAATGTGCTGGTGCTCCTGTTACTTGGTGTGCTACAAGTTGAATAAACTATTTGGTCAGTAAGTCTTACTGTGTGCTTTTGGTATGATGTTGAAGTTTCTTCCTAATCAAAATATAACTAAATTCAAAGTAAGAGGAAAAATGGAAAAAAGGACAGATGGAAAAAATAGAAAATAAATAGCAAGATGGAAGCTTTTAATCCAATTGTATGAATATAGGCCAGAATTAAAAGTTAAAAATGGGTCAGTTAAATGACAGAAATTAGTACACTGGAGAAAAAGCAAGAGGCAATAATACGCTATCTATAAGAAGCCCAGTTAGACTATTAAGAAATAGGTATGTTGAAAGTAACTGGATGGAGTAAGGTACACCCTACAGACTGATCAAAGCAAGCTGGAGGGGTAGTATTAGTATCAGACAAAGTAGACTTTAGAAGGACAATTACTAGGAACAAAAAGGGAGATTACATAAGAAAGGTCCAATTCATGAAGAACATAACAATCATAAATGTTTATATACCTAACAACAAAGCTTCGAAAACACATGAACTGAAAAAGAAACAGAAAAATTTGTATTACACTTAGAAAATTCAACAGTTCTCTCAACAATCAACAAGTAAACAACAAAAAGTAAGGACCTAGAAAACCTGAAAAATCAACTCACTTGTTGTGATTTACATTTTTGTAATACTTTATCCAACCATAGCAGAATAAACATACTTTTCAAGAATAAACATACTTTGCACAGAAAACATTTACCAAGATACATCATATTCTGTGCCACAAAACAGACCACAACCAATTTAAAAATCATTTAAATCGTACAACATATTTTTGTGAATATAATAGAATAAAAATATGCATAATACAGAAAGCTATCTAGAAAACACCCTAATACTTGACAATAAAAGCCAACACTTCAAAACAACCCATGAGTCAGAGATGAGATCCAAAAAGAAAATAGAAAAATTTTCAAACTGAATAAACGTGAACAGCAATAGCCAGACACCAACATAGCCCCCAATGTTCCTTGCCTGCTCTTTCCTGCCTTTGTGTACTCCCCTCTCACACTGTCAAGTTTACTCTTTGTGGCCAATAGGAAGGATATGGCATCACGTTCCACAAGTAGTATTAAAGAAAAGAAAAAGACCACGCTTCCATCTCTATTGCTTGGATCACTCTCTGGGGAAGCACTGTACCGCGTCCTCAAGAGAGCACCCCTGGCACAGAAGCGAGGATTCCGTCCAACAGCCCGGGAAGAGCAGAGGCCCGCCCGCGACACAGGCCTGAGATGGGACACAGTCCCCAGCCCCAGCTGAGCCTACAGATGCCCGCAGCCCTGAGCGGGGCTGGACCCTTCGGCTAGAGTGTCCCTGTACCTTGAGGCTCAAAACCTTCAAGGTAGTAATAACTTCTTGTTTACAGGTGCTACATTTGGAGATAGCATGCTACTTAGCAATAGATAACATGTATATTTGGTCCTGGGCAGAGTGCTGCTGTGAGAGCCTGCACTTGGGGGTGGCCTGAGAGCTGACCTTGAGGAGAGTGTGGTGAAAGCCACAAGTGCCTGGAAAGAGCTGGTAATGGAAGCCCTGGCTTTGATGAGACTGCCATCAGGGGTGCAGGAAAAGGAGGCAACTCTGACTGGAAAAGGTGGGGCAGAGGGAGTCTTGTTATGTTAGGCACAAAGTCTAGCAACCCTGTTGCTGGCAGTGAAGAGGAAAGCAGAAAAATGTGCCTAATGAGTTCCGTGATGGAGCTAAGGATATTTCCAAGGAAAGTGTTAAAGGCACCACCTGGCTTCTTGCTAGTAATAGTGAGCGCAGGAGGAGAAGGAAAACCAAGAGGCCGCTCTCGAGTGGAAGTGACGTGAGGGCCTGCGGGACTGTGGGTTGGTCAGGAGACATTTTTGGTTGTCAGAACTGGAAGAGATTACTACGGGCATCTAATGAGTAGAGGCTGGGGGGCTGCTAGACACTCTACAGTGCAGAGGAGAAGCCCCTCTCAGCAGCACTTCCTCTCCCCACAACAAATAATTGTCAGTTCATCCCAACATGATAATAGGGCTGATGTTGAGAAACCCTAAACTAAAAGGAAGGACTTTTAAATCTGGAGGAGCTGGGATTTCATGGTAAAACATTCTTAGTCTTTCCAAATGGTGTATGAGGGCCTCCCTGGTAGCGCAGTGGGTTAAGCAACGCAGTAGGAAGCAGACCGCAGCCACTGCAGCACAAGTTCGAACCCTGCTGCTGGCCAGGGAGGGGACCCACATGGCACAGCAGACCTCTCCTGCCTTGCCCACTGCTCCCCTCAGCAGTGTGTTTCAGTCAGTCTGCCTGTTCTGCTCCCCGCTCTGTCTGGTGAATCCTCTCACCTCCCGCGACTCTGGCCTGTACCCCAGCTCTTGTATGCATAAATAAATCAATCTTTAAAAAAATAATAAATAAAATCTTTAAAAAAAAATAAAAGAAATCACCACCAGGAAAAGTCTGTTCTTTCTTATCAAAAGACAGAAAAGGGGTACCCTAGCAATACATAAATCTTGACATGAAACGGCCCACTCCAACAAAATAGCAGAGGAAAAACTCTCATTCCCAGTCCCCACTGATGTAGACAGGGGATGAAGTCAACAGGGGAAAGCCTGGGGTTCAGTCTTTGTACTGTGGTGAAATGGGGTGCCTCCAGGTGGTGAGAGAGAAGAGGCCAAGTGGGGCACCTGAGCTTCATCACTACACAGCTGCAACCCAGCACCTGTAATTTGCATGGTGTCAGCAGAGGGGATGTGGAACTCCTAAGCAACATCCATCCAACACTAACGAGGCACCACTCCTGACCCACAATATACAGGAGGCCAAGAGTGCGGCCTCAAGGCTCCCCTCTGTCCAGCACTGACAGGCAATACTCTTCTTCCCCCACAGGATGGCGTCAGTCAGGTCCCTGTGGCAAGCCTGGACTTCACTCCCACCTGGTGGTTGAGTTCGTCCCGCTGTTGCCTCAGTAAACTTGATTGTGTAGGAGCGGAGCGTACAGAGGTATGAAAGGACAGAAGGCAAGGGGCAGGGGAGCTCTGTCTCATCTACTTGGGTAAGAAGAGACCGTCAGTAGCTACGAACATGCAGAGAGTAGTAATGTCAGAGTTATCTGACAAGGACTTTAAAACAGTCATTATAAAACTGCTTCAACGAGCAAGTACAAATATTCTTGACAGGAGGAAAAAACCCCAGAAAAATCTCAGGAAAAGTAGAAGATATAAAGAAGAATCAAATGGAAATCTTTTGTTTGTTTTAGGCTTAATTTGCAAGCCAGGGGGTAGGCACTGGAAGAGAGATTGGTGGCTGTGGCCATAAACAATGGGGAGGACCCTGATGCCTGGGGAGCAGCTACAAGGTCACTCGGGGCGCTCAGAGCATTCTATCTATCGATTTTGGTGGTTATATAATATGCACTTGTCAACTCTTAGAACAGTAGACTAAGAAGGTGATTTTTACTCCCAATAAAGCCCACTTTTTAAAAAAAATTTTTTATTTATTTATACATACAAGAGCTGGGGTATAGGCCGGAGGCGGGGAGGGAGAGGATTCACCAGAGACAGAGTGGGGAGCAGAACAGGCAGACAGACTGAAACACACTGCTGAGGGGAGCAGCGGGCACAGCAGGAGAGGTCTGCAGCGCCATGTGGGTCCCCTCCCTGGCTGGGGATCGAACTCGCGTTGCAGTGGCTGTGAAAGCCCCACAGCACAGTGCTCAACCCACTGTGCCACCAGAGAGGCCCTCACTTTAAAGAAACTAAAGTACAAACTATGAGAGAAAACAAGAGTGGAATCTCACACCTGTGAGGATAGCTGTTTTCAAAAAAATAAAAGAAAAAAGAAGAAAGATAAGACATATTGCAACAATATGGAGAAATTGTAAACCCTGTGCATTGTCATAATGTAAAAGGGTGTGGCCACTGCAGAAAACTGTATGGTGGGCCTCAAAACAGTAAAAACAGAAATACCGGATGAGCCGGCAATGCTAGTGTTGGGTATAAACTCCAAATAATTTAAAGAGTTTTGAACAAAGATTTGTACACCCGCGTTCATCATAGCATTCTTCACAATACCAAGGTGGGAGTACCTAAGTGTCCCCTGAGGGAGGGATGGGTAAACAAAATATGGTAGCAGCCCTCAGTATCTGTGGGGGCGGGTTCCAGGGCTCCCAAAGATACCAATATCCACACATGCTCAATCTCTTTGATAAAATGGCACAGTATTTGCATTAATGTACACTTCCTCCCGGATATATTTTTTAAAAGATTTATTTATTTATGCATACAAACACTAGGGTACAGGCCAGAGGTGTGGGGGGGGTGAGAGGATTCACCACAGACAGAGCTGGGACCAGAACAGGCAGATCAACAGAAGCACACTGCTGAGGGGAGCAGCGGGTGAGGCAGGAGAGGACTGTCGCACCATGTGGGTCCCCTCCCTGGCCGGCAGCAGGGATCAAACTCATGCTGCAGTGGCTGTGGTTTGCTTCATAGTGCGTTGCTTAATCCGCTGCGCCACCAGGGAGCCCCACTCCCGGATATTTTAAGTCATCTTTGGGTTAACTTATAATACTGAATGCAGTGTAAATACTTGTAAATAGTGTTATCCTGTATTGTTTAGGGAGTCATGAGAAGAAAAAAGCCTCCACATGTTCAGTTTGGACAGCCCTTACCAGTCGTTACTAGCTCTGCGACATTCACGCCTATAAGTGGTTTTTCCCATATAAGTGAAGGATCGAACAAGATGGGGTATGGAAAACTGATTTGGGAGTCAATGCTGGGTACTAAGTCTGGTCATGGAGAACCACATGGTCCTTGGGGATGAACTGCTTAGACACACTTCAAAGGGAGAGACGTAGGTGGCGGTGGGGAAATGTGGACTAGAACAGAGGCAGCCAGGCGACCAGGCTCCAGGGCCAAGTCTAGCCACTCTGCCTCGGTAACTCCAGGGCTCAGGGGTCTCCAGGACAAACTCCAAGCTCCTGAGCCTGGTGCCTGCCTCATGGCCCAGAAGAAGGAAGAAACGGAGGTGGTGACTCTGGAAGAAAGACATGGGGGCACTCGCTCTCTGCTCCTAGCCCCTCTGCATGCTAGGCCTCCCCTCCTGGCCAGCACAGCTGCAGCACCTGGCAGTCGCACTCTGACTCGGATGCCCTGAGGTCCTGGTGTCTGCAGGCTGCATCAGAACCAACTGTACCTGCCACTCAGGCCCTGGGCAGCCAGGAGTGCCCAGGCTTATACGGTAATTGTTTTTTTTTTTTTAATATTTTGAGGACCACCATACTGCTTTCGACAGCAGCCACACCATTTTACATTTGAGAGTTCTATATAAATTTTGGATCCCTTTGTCAGACATATGCTTTACAAGTACTTTCTGCTAGACTGTGGCTTATCATTTCATTTGTAATGGTCTTTTAAAGAGCAGATTCTCAGGGCCTCCCTGGTGGCGTAACGGCTTAAGCACTGCACTCTGAAGCATCCACAGCCACTGCAGCACGAGTTTGATCCCCAGCCAGGGAGTGGACCCACATGGCTCAGGAGACCTTTCCTGACTTGCCCGTTGATTCCCTCAGTAGTGTACTTCAGTAGATCTCATTCCCCACACACATCTTGCCTGCACCCCAGTTCTTGTATGCATAAATAAATAAATCTTTAAAAAAATAAAGAGCAGATTCTTTTTTTTTTTAAAAGATTTATTTATTTATGCATACAAACACTGGGGTACAGCCCAGAGGTGTGGGGGGTGAGAGGATTCACCACGGAGAGCGGGGAGCAGAACAGGCAGATCAACAGAAGCACACTGCTGAGGGGAGCAGCGGGCACAGCAGGAGAGGTCTGCTGCGCCATGTGGGTCCCCTCCCTGGCCGGCGGCAGGGATCGAACTCGTGCTTCAGGGGCTGTGGTTTGCTTCATAGTGCATTGCTTAACCCACTGCGCCACCAGGGAGGCCCTAAAGAGCAGATTCTTAATACGAAGTCCAATTTGTCAATGTTTTTATGGATTATATTGGTGCCAGGTCAAGCCCTGAGCATTCTGTGTCTTGCTGACTTTTTACTGCCACTCTTGGCTCTTACTTTCTGCTCCAGCAACATACAACTGTTTGCAATTCCCTTCCACACCTACATTTTTTAAATTCCCCCTCTTTTGAAAATGCCCTGCCTACCTCACACCCCTTTGTCTGGCCAACTTCTCCTCCCCTTTCATTTTTCATCTCCACCAAAACAAAGGCCTCCCTGACTTCCTCAGCTGGTCCTCTGTGTTGTCAAAGATAATGTATTTCATTATTTTTTCAAAAACTACTTGTGCACCTATTATCAGCCAAGCACTATTCTAGGCTTTGAGAGGTTATCAATGAATGAGACAGAAATCTTCGCCTTTCAGAAGCAAGCCCACTTGCCAGAGGTTCCTCGCCTTTGGCTATGCACTTCTGACAGCGGGCATGCTCTGCCTAGCAGGCTGCCATCCTCCGGCCCTGGCACACAGTGGGTCCCTGGTCCTGGGTGCCCAGGAGCTGAGTGGCAGGTACAGTTGATTCTGATGCAGCCTGCAGACACCTGGACCTCCGCGCATGCGGAGTCAGAGTCCAACTTTCTTGCAGAGTTACCGCCTGTTCCTTCCTTCTTCTGGGCCACAGCAGCTGCCTAACCACACCCATGCCCCCCCCCCTTCACTAGAATAAAGGACATGCGTATGCTAGACGTGTCTCTGAAATCCAGGCTTGGTGTGCAGCCCCTGGGAGGCAGAGCTGAGGCTCCCTGTGTGCACACACCTCTCTGCCCTAGAAGCGTGGAGGGGCATGAAATGGTTTCCACACTGGGTTGGGCATCAGCGGGGCCCACTGAATGGGGTGGTGCTGGAGAAGCTGTTTTTAACAAACTCTTCAGATTAAAAAATTTTTTTTAATTTTAAAAAATGTAAAAAAAGGGGCCTCCCTGGTGGCACAGCGGGTTGAGCACCGCACTGTGAAGCATCCGCGGCACAGCAGCATGAGTTTAATACCCAGCCTAGGAGGGGCCCCACGTGGCACAGCAGACCTCTCCTGCCTCGCCCGCTGCTCCCCTCAGCAGTGTGTTTCAGTGGACCTGCCTGTTCTGCTCCCCACTGTCTCTGGTGAATCCTCTCACCTCCTGCAACTCTGGCCTGTACCCCTGCTCTTATACACATAAATAGATCTTTAAAAAAATATATATTGAAAACAAAACAAAAATACTCCTCAGGTTAATCTGATGCGCCCAGCTGGGCACTGGAGCTCAGCGCAGCCTGCGTCCTTAGAGTCTCCCGTGATCTGTGCCAGTCCGTCACCACATCTCCCTCTCCCCTACTTTCCTGTGCCCACCCTCTCCCCTTCCCTCACTTCCTTCAGGTCTCTGCCAAAGCTCACCTTGCTAGTGAGTATTTCCCATCCTACCCCTTCTAACAGAGCAAATATTTTCCCTCTGTCCTTCACGTCCCCTCTGCCCACACACTTACTTCCATCTGATCTGATAGCGGGATGCTGGAACTGACTCATAAGGCTTACAAAACCCTGTTGCATTTTAAAAACTCTGTAGGCTGGTTGTTAAGCACAGCCACCATTAAAAATTAAATCACGTAAACGTATTAAGTTAATGACATTAAGAATAAAGGTGAAAATGCTCAGACTCATCATTTCTAATTTTTTACTACCTTTCATTTATCTGTGTTCTTGTGTCTTCACACCCATACAACATAGCAGAGATATATACTACATGATGCTAACTACCTACTCTACATTCAGTGATATCACATTGGTAGCTTGAAATTCGCCATGATGGCAGCATTTATACCTAGGGCTCCTGGTCTCACAGGCTGACTCAGCTCCTAGGTTTCCAGTGCTGCCATTCTCTAGCTATATAAATAACTGAGTAAATTATTTAGCTTCTTTGAACCATGGCCTTCTCATTAACCAAACGGGATAATCCTCTTATCTGGCAGGGGGTGTCTCAGTGTATATAGCTGTCTGTGGTTTCCCCACAGATGAGAGTTTCCTTCTCATCCTCCACCCGGCCACACACACATACTCCCTGGAGACCCAGCCCTGCTGCTGTCACACATTTCAGTGATGTCACAGCTCCCCTCCCTGGGAGCTCCAGCACAGCCACGCTGATGTCCAGCCTGACTGTTGGCTGAGCGGAGAAGGGCAGGGTGCAGGCAGTACCTGGTACCCGTCTTGCTCCAGCTGTCTTTGCGGTCTCAGCCCCAGCATGAGTCCATCAGTAAAGAAGAGACCCAAGATGAGAGTGATTTCCAAGGTTGGACTTCTGATTGGACTTACCCTGGGGTCTTAAGGAATCCAACCACACCTAGGGCAGGGGCCTTCCAGTTTGGGGGGAAAGTAAAAGGGGCAGGGTAAAGGGAGACCAGAGGAGCTAAGAATGATCTCTCCATTTCCATCCCAAACCAAGATGACGAACTCCCCGTCCAGGGTTGTTCATCTGTTCAGGCAAATGGAGAGGTTGAATGGAGGCATGCTGGGAGGCTCCACCTGTGGTAAGGCCCACTCTCTCTCTCTTTCTCAGAGGCAAGATAAGGAATCACAGGACCTTATACAGAAGCCAGTCAGCACAGTAATTGAGCGGAAACGACTTAAAATGGTGAGGTCCCATTCTGGTCCCACTTAGGAGAGCACCCACGAGTGCTGCTCCTGATTGCCTGGCCAAGTGATCTTGAAGGAGTCACCAGCACAGCCCTGACCTGAGCTGAGTTGGGCCAAAGTCAGGATGGAAAAGCTGAAGCTTCTGTTTTTCTGCTTTCCTGACCCTGGCAGATGATAAAAAACTTGTCACTCCTGAGAGTACTCAAGAGCTCGAACCCCCGGATCCAAGAAATGCACACCCTGGCCAGGAGGTGTTGGAATTCACTGATGAGAGGCCCAAGGACCCTCTGTGCCTCCCCCAGGTGAGCTTGGCCCACCCACGACTCCCACCGTGGACCCAGCCGCTATCCTTACAGGAGTAGGCATTGTGCTAAGGGATCTAGAAGTGCCTCATTTTCACAAAGGCTGTGAGAAAGTTGCGTGAGAGCCCGTCTTACTGGCGGGAAGTGGAGGCTCAAGAGGAAACGTGACTGAACTGGGACGGGGCAGAGCTAGGGTGTGAAGCCAGTCCTCTCTGAGACCAGAGCTGTGGTCAGAGCCAAGGTCACAATTGGCCAGTTAGGGGGCCACCTGCTCCTTCTTTTCTGCCCTCCCATCCCAAGGCAACACACCTCTGAGAGTCCCCTGCAGCCTCCCCATCCTGCAGAGGCTGTTCCCCCATAAATGACATAATGTTAAGAAAGCTCACAGGTATCAGGCACCTGCTAACTACTTTACCAGTATCTCCCCTTTTAGTTTATTTTTCACCATAATCCCACGAGGTAGACTGAATTATCTGTTTCACACAAGAGGAAACTAAGGTTCTGAGAAGTTAAGTTTCTTGCCCCAAACCAAAGAGTCAGTAAGAGGCAGAACTTGAACCTCAGTCTGTCTGTCTGTGCCCTCCACCCGCCTCGTACTCCGCAGGGCTGTCGTGCAGTGCCAGGCCTGACACTGAGTGGGCACGCAGTCCACAGGAGTCATCATTGTACCATCACCTGCAGCCTGGGCCGCACCCCCCACCACACACACTCAGCTAGAACAGCGCTGCCACTTGGCAGGAGCCCAGTCCATGGCGGGCACCTTTGGGGGGGAGCCCTTCCAGCATCCAGTGCCTCCTCCTCAAGGCCAATTCAGGGAGTCAGACATGGGGGGGGGGGGTCAGAAAAGAAAACCGAGGAAAGCATCAGGACCATCGAGTCCACACTTCTCCAACCTTTTCAAAGCAGGTAATCTCTTCAAATATCTGCCCTTGAGCCCCAACTGTGTAGGTCTCTCCTGGGGGACAGGGCATTTGAGATAATGAATCAGAACTCTAAGATTTCTTGGGACACAACTTGAAAAACAGCACTGAAAACCCCACCCACCGAAACCAGAGTAACCAGTGACCCAGTGCTACAGACCTCTAGCTCTCGGTGTCCTAACCACTAGTCATTTTCAAATCTCCCAGCCTCTCAGCCCCCTCTGCCACTACTCATCACAGCCTCTCCCACCAGGCACAATCACACGGGGGCAGAGAACTTTTTCCAGGTCATCTCTAGCTCTCTTAACAAGCTCCCCCAAGCTAGCTGCATAGTCTGTGTGCGGTCAAGAGTAGAGGACCAGGGCTTAGTCCTGCTGTGCTGACCGCTGTCCCTCTTCCTGTCAGGAATGATGTGCACAGGTACATGAAACTCAATAACGCAGGGCTCCAAGGGGCCAGGTACCCCAAGAAGAAACTGAAGTCCAAAGGTGAGCCTGAGGAGAGTGAGCCTGAGGTTTCAAAGCCCAAGGGGAGGTTGGGGGAGAAGAGCAAGGCGAAGCAGTCACCTGCCGCAGAGCCACAGAGAGAAGAGCAGGCAGAGCCTGAGGTCCCAAGGACATCACGGGATCATGGCCTGACCACTAACCCTGGAGCCGGGGGGAGGAGACCACCCCTTGGGGACCCCCGAGTCGTCTTCCTGAAGATCCATCGACACAGAACCCCCAAGTGGGACATGAAGCAGCCAGAAGAGGCTGGTCAGTGGATGTGGTTTGAAGGGCTGCCCACACGTGTCCATCTCCCAGGGCCCAGGGTGATGTGCAGATCATCCACCCGGCGCTGGGTCAAGCGCTGCTGTACCCGCTTCTGCTCTGCGTCACTGGAGCTGCCTATGTGCCACCCATACAGGGTGTGACATCGCCACCGTCAGGCCAGGGTGAGATGCCGCCCCCACCAGGATGCAGAGGTGGCCCCAGAGTCAGGGTCTCCTGATTCAGAGTCTCCAGGGCTGGCAGTACTGGGAGGCCCCAACTTCATGCCCAGAAAGGGAAGCCCAGAGAGGGGAAGCCACTGACCAGGGCCATACAGCAGGGAAGCAGCAGTGGCCAGGTGGGGGCCTCTGGGATCCTCCTCTGAGGCTCTGAGGGAGGAGGAGCACTGGAAGTGTGGGTTCTGAGGTGGGCATTCCCTCACACGCCCTGGAAGCCTTAGCAGGGCCCACAACCGCAGTGACTCAGAACCTCACACAGGCCTGAGTAAGTGAGTTTGGGATTTCCAAATGTGGGGGAGGAGACGTGGTTAAGTGAGGATCTGCCCCACCCCTCTTAGAAGAAATCAGCTCTCCATGTTTTATTTATTTAAGCCTCAAATAAGATTATTCTGAGCAAAATGTTGGAGAGGGAGTGGCGTGGAAAAAAGGGAATACTCCAGCCCCTCCATGAGAAACTTGAGGTCCCAAGAAAGGAAGGGGGTGACGGGCCGAGGCTCGAGCTGAAAGGGAGGCTTCCCCTTCAACACCGAGCTCCAAGCGGCCCCACCCGCCACTCAGGCGCGCCTCAGCCCTTCCGAGTACGCTCCTGGGCGGCAGCGCCCCCTGGAGGCGGCCTCAGCGCCTAGCTAACGCGAGGTCTCCCCGCGCAGGTGTGAGAGCTAGGGTGCCAGCCTGGCAGTGAGCAACGGAACCGCGCGATCAACGGAACCGGAGGGATGGGCGGGAAAATACGTGGGTCTACAAATAAAATCTCCCATAAGTCACTGCAGACTACTACCCTGGCTCTGCCTAGTTTGTCTGGGACTGACATGACGAAGGTAAGAGGCGCTCAGTGGAGGTGGGGAGGGGAGAAAGAGTGTTACTTAAGGCTTCTTCCGCCCCATCCCTAGGCCCTTAAGGGCGGTCAGGAACCCGGACAAAGTCAGGCAGCTGCACCTTTCCTCTGTGTGCCGGCCTCCTGAGCCGTGAACGCTGTGAAGTCATAGAAAGGGGTATCTGTCCGGTGCTGCCAGTGTCTCACAATGGCCCTGCCAACCAAGGGGACCAGGAGAGTGGCAGAGAAGGGGAGTGACCTGCCCGGGCTCACGTTGCCAGGAAGAGGGGGAACAAGAATGCTACTCTAGGTCTCCCACTGGTCCCCATTCCATTTTCAGAAGGGGGAAAGGTGTAGGGAGGATTCAGCCCATCAAGGCCCTGCCTTGAGCCCCCATGGCTGTGTTGGGGGTCAACAAATGGGTATCACCTGGGGCTGGAAATGTGCGCAGCTCATCACCCCGATCCTGAAAGCACTCAGTCAGGTGAGGAGGTGGTGCTGCCTCTCTCCTGCTCCCGCTGGACAAGCCACGCCCACCCTCCATCCCCAGCTGGTGGTCACCACCTGTGGGCAGGAGTCATGGGCTGGGATCCTTAAACGGGAAGAGATGGAGAAGGATGGATGGGGCTCCTCTGATACCCAAGGGCACTGTGGATCCGTCTCGGGTGCCCTGCACTGTGACAGAACAACCACGGTGCCCGTATGGGAAGGAAATGGAATATGTTTCCCTATGGGCCACACAGAGAGCCTGAGGGGGGAGGTCTGATGTCTCTTCTGGACACTGCTGGGACCCGTAAGGTAAGGCAGCTGGGAGTCTCAGCCAGGCACGCCCAACCTCTGTGGGCATCCTGGAACTCCACTTCCCTCTGTGCACCCTTCATCACCCTTCCCTCTTCTGAGCAACCCGCTACCCTAGTAAACCTCCATGTTTCGCTTTCCCCTCCCAGTCTGCTCTCATCCCATCCATTTCCAGAGTCGTTTCTATTTCAGTTTTCTTCATGGACATCACGATTTCCATGAACATTTGAAAGAACCTTCTGCTCCACCTTTCCTCTCAAGCACCTGTCCCGCTGTCATCCTCTATGTGAACTGCAGCCCTGCCCAGTTAGCATTCATAGTCAGGGCAAAGTGTTCCCAACCGAAAAACCAAAATCAGTGGGAGGTTTGGGGGTAGGGAGTGAAGGGCTGCACTAGTCTTCTAGGAGCCCCCAGAGGCGGCCAGAAAGGCCTAAGCTGCATAAGCTTGTCAACTTCCACCCCAGTGGAAGCTAGAGCTGGGACCTGGCTGCCTGCCAGGAATGCCAGCCAGCGCACAGGAGCCTGTGGGCCTGGGCTGGGAGCAGTGGCCAGGATGCCACTGTGGAGCAAGGATATCAGCCTGCACTCAGGAGGGACCCTGCAGTTCACTCCTTCCAGCCTTATCTCTCCTGCGCTGGCACTTGGGCCGCTGGCAACCTGCTTCCCACAGTCCCAGTCTGGGTCTCCCACTACTACCCTCCCTTTGTTTAACCAATTCAAGGTTCCGCCTCTAGGTCTTTACTTGGGCAGTTAATTAACTAAGGGAAAAATTAACTTCAGACTGTTTGAATCAGAGTGACTCTTAACAAGTCACATGCCCTCTAGATCCCGTTTCATCTATTTATAAAATAAGGATACTAAGATTCATTTCAGAGGCTTTGAGCAAATCACGCTTGGTGTCAGTGGAGCCTACATCATTCCCAGACCCCTAAGGTTGAACAAATGCTTGGCCTTTTCCCATGCCTTCTCCCTGGCCCAAGATAATGAAACCCCAAGGCAGGTGCTGACGCGGTCTCTGTTATAAACAGCTGCTGAGCTGCCTGCTTTCGGGAACTAGCGTCTCTTTCAGAAGCCCATCTTAGTTCCCCATTCACAACCTTTTGCTGAAATGGCATCCAGATTCCTAAGTATCTCCCCTCCCCCAACCCCAATCTGGATCATGTACCACTCAGACGTGATTAGAACACGAAAAGATGAGGCGTTGAGGCAAACAGGCCAAGCTTCCTATCCACTATGTGATGTTTGATAAGTTGTTCACACCTAATCCTCAGTTTCTGTCTGCAAAATGAGGGAAGTGATGGTGCCTAGCTCATCAGATTAAGTGGCCGTATGTGAAACTCTGCATGCATGTGGGTGCTAATGCCTGGTGGCTGCACTAGACCATGGCGGGCCTGTCCCCCATGTGACACTGAACACTGAAGCTTGGAACAAAGGGGTTTTCTCCAAAAATAGGGTAGGGGGCTGGGGAGGGAGTCTCCAATAACTTTAACTGCTGAGATTTAGGACCACTTCCTACATATCAGGCACTGGGCTGAGTGCTTTCCACACGGTATCTCAGTGAATCTTCAAATTACCCAAGGAAGCACTGCATTACCTTCACTCTATAAATGAGGAAACCAGGGCAGGCGGAGGTTGTGCACTTATCCATGGTCTCACAGCGAGTAACAGGCCTCCAGGACTCAACCCCATGCTCCCTGGTGGCTCCCCAGAGCCCTCTAGCATTGGACCCCTGGAATTCTCATGCCCTCGCCCAGGTAGTGGCAGGGCAGGGACTACAAGTCTGCTCCCTCTACCCTGTCTCAGCACAATGTTTGCACCCCCGTTACTACTTTCCTACAGAAACCCTCAAGCAAGACAGTGGCTTTTTATTCCCACTCCACAGAAGGCTTCTCACGTCTAGTCCCCCTGCGCCTGAGCTTTGTGGGGCATGGCCTGCAGATACAGGGAGGGGGTCCACACCTGTGCCCTGACTACCCGCTGGGCTGCCAAACCAGCGACCTGAAGCTCTGTGGGGAGCCGCTTGGAGCTGTGCACCCCACCCCTAGGACTCCTAGATGCATGGAGCTTCCCACCTGCTTCCTGTCTGCTGGCTACATCAGGGTCCCTGTTTGGCTCTGTTTGGCTCTGGTCTGCACAGGGCTGCCTAGAATTAGAGGTTAGCAGTGGCTTCTGAGCTAGACATCCCTTCTCCCTTCCTGTCATACTTCCAGGCTGTAAACTATTCCAAGCACTAGCTATGCCTGTCTCCACTTCTCTGTCCAAATGGCCCAAGTTGAGGTGGTGGGTGGGGTGAAGGAAGTCCAGACTTCAGACCCCTAGAAAGTCAAGATACCAACTTGCTTTTCTAGTCAATTCAGTGGTGGGGTGGAGGTAACTTTCCTTTATCCTGTGTTCACTTTGAAATCGGTGGCCATACTGGGGCCTCCCTGGTGGTGCAATGGGTTAAGCAGCGCACTGTGAAGCAAACTGTAACCATTGCAGCACGAGTTCGATCCCTGACACTGGCCAGGGAAGGGACCGACATGGCACAGCAGACCCCTCCTGCCTCACCCGCTGCTCCCCTCAGCAGTGTATTTCAATCTGTCTGTTCTGCTCCCCACTCTGTCTCTGATGAATCCTCTCACCTCCCGCGACTCTGGCCTATACCCCAGTTCTTGTATGCATAAATAAATAAATATTTTTAAAAAATCTGTGGCCATATTGAATGTACTTGCATATATTTTTTTCTTAAAGTTAGTAATGTTTATATAGTACTATAGGCAGCCTTAGCATTTAAAGCAAATGTTGCAGGGTGCAAGATGGTCTTTGTTTAACCAATAAGAACTTGCTATTATGCCACTATTAGAGCCCAAGCTGGTCCATCAGCTCCTAACATGTAACCTTGGACAATCTGCTTTGTTCCCTCCCCTGTGATATGGATGATGCTATTCTCTACTTCAGAGCTGTCGTGAGCAAGGAGAGGCAAGCACTCAGTACACTGCTGGGCATCTATTAAGCAGTTAACAGATGCCATTTATTTCTAAAATGAACAAGTCACCGCCCTTACCAGTTTTCTCTGGAACATGCTCTTTGACTCTGCTTTGTTACTTTAGAAATCAAAACTCTCCTAGGGTCACATATTTTTGACCCTTCACTGTCATTCAGCTCAGTGAAACTGAAAAAAAAAAAAAAAAAAAGTAAAAGAAGTTGGCTCTCCTGACTTGCCACTGCAGTGTGTGGCAAGGGAGGTGACCCACATGGTGCAGCAGATCTCTCCTGCCTCTTTCACTGCTCCCCTCAGCAGTGTGTTTCAGTCCATCTGCCTGTTCTGCTCCCTGTTCTGTCTCTAGTGACTCCTCTAACCCCCACACCTCTGGCCTGTACCCCAGCTCTTGTATGCATAAATGAAATCTTTTACAAAATGGGAAATTGTGGATCTGTTCCAAAATGTGTATCTTGAGCAATAAAGCATCAAACTGAAAAAAATAAGTCTTAAAAAAAAAACCACTCGGGCCTCCCTGGTGGCGCAGTGGGTTAAGCAACGCACTATGAAGCAAACCGCAGCCACTGCAGCACGAGTTCGATCCCTGCTGCCGGCCAGGGTGGGGACCCACATGGTGTGGCAGACCTCTCCTGCTGTGCCCGCTGCTCCTCTCAGCAGTGTACTTCTGTTGATCTGCCTGTTCTGCTCCCCGCTCTCTGTGGTGAATCCTCTCACCAGCCCCACACCTCTGGCCTGTACCCCAGTGCTTGTGTGCATAAATAAATAAATCTTTAAAAAAAAAAAAAACCACTCAAGGGGCAGAGAGGCATAAGCCCTTGAAGGAGGGGAGTGCCAGCAGTAGGGCAACCACCACCGCAGCAGACACAGGGACCCACAGTCACCATGCGTGTGGATGCCTTCCTCAAACTAATATCAGTCTCCTCCTTTGCATTTGTGTGTCTGGGGGAAACCCACGGACCTCCTGGACCTGCGGCCAGAAGTAGAGCTTGAGCAAGCTGCTTGCTTCTGGTATGCGCCAGAGCACCCCTCGTTACTGAGATACCTTACTCTTCACTTCCCTGGCCTCCACCCCAGCATGTCCACTCTCAGACTTTCACCCTGTCCAGCTCAACTCCCTACCCTGCAGGGCTGGGGGCCAAGAGTCTAGAAAGGCTTCCTGGGGAGACAGCAAAACTCCTCAGCTATGCAGGCCTCACGCCGAATGCTGCAAGCTGACAGTGCTCTCAGGCAGGTTCCAGAGGAACAGCATGGTTTCAATGCTGAAGTGGGTCTAGCCCAGTGTGTTTCTCTGGACAATTCAGAAACCACAGGTAAGTATGAAAGGAAACTGGGTGATGGGTTCATTCAAGGCCTAGCAGAGGAGGCTGCATGGAGGTGGGGAGGGGACAATGGAGTTCTCAGCACTTAGTATTTTAACCAATAAAAGACTAACCTGGGATCCAGGAAAGGAGGTGGCCTAATAATTCTTGATAGCTCCCTTGTCTGGCTATGTGGCGGATTCAGTCCCAGCCATGGCATTAAAAGTAAGTACAGGCAGAATCGTGGAAAATACTGTATTTGTATACCTAGGAAGAACAGCTGCAAGCCCCTTACACAAAACACCCCACCCCAAAGAAAACTCCTAGCAGCAAATTCTTATCTCCCTCAGCACTATCAACACAGCTTGAGCTGCGAGGTCAGGCACCCATCGTTCCCTTCCCACTGGAGAATTCCAAATAAGGCAGAAAAAAGGAACTACTGCCTGAGTTCTAGTGAGAGCGGGGGTGTCTGGTCATTCCTCGACAACAGGCAGTGACTCAATTGTGAAGATAAGACTGGGAGCGATGGATACTGGGATTCTTCTCTGGGTCCTTCTCTGCTATGTTGAAAGCTGGCAGCAGGGTGGGGCCAAGCAGAGAACTGGGAGAAAGTCATGGATTCATGGGTCCACACGAGTGTAGCAGGGTGCAGGCTGTGCATTTCCTTTGTGCTTGATGCCTCCACCCACCGCTGCTCCCTGGCAGCAGCAGCAGCTAATACTGTGCACCCACATCTCTTTCTGTGGCTATGGATCCGGAAACCGTTTCTCCAAACAGAATGACTGTGGTTCGGCAACATGGCAAAGGTAAGAGCTGTCCCAGGGAGTAAGACAGACGACTAGAAGAGCGGTTTGCTCCAATCATATATCCTTGATTTTTTTTCTTTTTTAAAATACCAGGCTGGTGACAGGTACAATGGCTCATGAGTGACATGGTTCCAATTCTGTTATTCCCCTGAAAGAGGTCCCCTCGCTGACCTCCTAGATACAAGGCTTCAGCCGACAGAGGTCATCCTTGCAGCTCCCTGCCTTCTCCACCAGGCCTCGCTGTCTCCCTCACCAACAGAGACTTCACATTTGCAGGGTTCCTCTCAGACCTGGGCCCAACCTCATCTGGAGGTTCTGAGCAGCCCAACGTGTTGGGGGGGCGAGTGGGCCAAACACCCATCAGTGTATCCAAAGGACCCCATTCTAGACATTGGATTTAGGGGCTGAGTTGAGGGGGATCTCCTTGAGCTCCGTCCGCATGCACAGGTACTCCCCGATGACAGCCATGAGCGCAATGCACACGACTTGCACCAGCCACCAGGTCAGCGCCGAGGGGAACCGGGAGCTGTAGAACCAGCAGCCCAGGAGGTGAAAGAAATGGACAGTGACAGTGAAATCCAGACACTGCTTCCCTCGCCGGATGAAGTACAGCAAGCCCAGGGCACTGTAGGGAGAGGACAGCAGCGAGTTGTCACTGGGTTGTCCTGGCCTTAGATTGTTATTTGGGGATGGGGGCAATTACGCAGGCAGCAGAGTGCCCAAAAGCAGGTGAGAGAAATGCAAAGCACGCATTTCAGAGTCGGGCGCCTGCGGAACCCCAGCAGCCACTGGTGAGTGAGTCAGGCCAGGCAGGGCACATGCGAAAAGCACGAGCTTGGTGGTCAGTGTCAACTGTCGCAGGGGATCCTGGGGACTGGTGAGAACTGTGGTACCTTGAAGCATACAAGATTGAGTCGGAACAACAGCTGCTTGCAACTAGGCAAATCGCCATGCTAGAAGGTTGGCTTGGAGTCAATTCATCTTTCTATTTTTCAAGAGAAGCCAGAAATCTGGATTTATTTTTATCTAAAATATCCTGATTTTCAACTAACTGAAAAAATATTTTTAAATACCACATGTGGGCTAACATCGGTGTGAGCCAAACAGAACATATATAGGAGCCAAATTAGGTCAAAACCCAGCAGTTTTCAACCTTGAGTATAAGGTCAAGAATGATAACATGCAAGATACTGTTCAAGGTATGTCCCATGAATTAATTCATTGACTCACTACCAGTGTGAGGTGGGTAATGTTATTAGCTTCACGTTACTGATGAGGAAACTGGAGCTTGGACAGATTAATTTGTCCACAGCTGGGCCTCCCTGGTGGCACAGTGGGTTAAGCAACGCACTATGAAGCAAACCGCAGCCACTGCAGCACGAGTTCGATCCCTGCTGCCAGCCAGGGAGGGGACCCACATGGCGCAGCAGACCTCTCCTGCTGTGCCCGCTGCTTCCCTCAGCAGTGTACTTCTGTTGATCTGCCTGTTCTGCTCCCCGCTCTCTGTGGTGAATCCTCTCACCCCCCACACCTCTGGCCTATACCCCAGCTCTTGTATGCATAAATAAATAAATCTTAAAACAAAACAAAACAAGATCAGTGAGTCTGCCTCCAGAGTCTGAGATCTTAACCACTAGGATAAAGTGCCTCTCAAGAGACAGGCAATGGTCATGAGTGATCTTAGCTGTCACCCAGCCACACCTCTCAGTGTGGTGATGGGGAGCCCAAGGCTCTGAGAGGAGGGAGAAATGTGGCACACAGACCAAGACTAGAATCCAGTTCTCATGACTTCCAATCTGATTCTTTCCTCACTTCAGGGAATTGATCTGAGAACAGAAGCTGTCCTACAGGCGGCATGCACAGTGGCATAGAGCTTTCCAGCTAAGTCAAAGCAGTGACGGAGGATGCCCTATGATGGAGCCAGTCCCAGAACTAGCCTCTGCCACCCACTTGAGTACACCATTCCCCAGAACAAGAAGCAGTCTGTTACACATCCAAATTTAGAAAGTTAGTTCTAGTGCAAGACCCCAAAAGCTAGAGAGCAAAACTGGTGATACTCACCAGGTGAGGGCGTTGAGGACGAAGGACATCATGGAGAGCCGGCCTGGAGGGGTGGAGAAACCCAGGATCTGAAGGAGAATCACAGAGGAAAAATGCTAGAGAAGTGTCTTGGCAGAGCTCCAGGTCCCAGCATCCCTGCAGGACTCCAAGGAACAAGCATTCTTCCCAGAGCAGTCAATACTGCCCGCTCCCTCTCTTCATTTGTAAGGCAACCTAGTTCCAGCAAGGTGTTTTTACAGACATCCATCATGGTGTCTTATTTGGCCTGTCACAGCAGCTGGGAAAACGATAATTATCCCATCTTACAAAGGAGAAAAAAAAGCTCAAGAAAAAATTGCCCAAAGTGATACAGTGTGTAAACAGTCAAGGGTAAGGTCTAAACAGGGTTCAGCAAAATTCTAAGTCCAGGGAAAGGCACCCATTTTTGTAAATAAAGTCATTCAAACACTGCTATCCTATTCCCTTAGTACTGTCTAGGGCTGCTTTGGTAAAACAATGGAGCAGACTTAATTAGTTGTGACCTTTAATAGAATCTTGCTGTTAAGGAAAAGGTTTGCCAACCTGTAGTCTAGAATTTATGTTGTGTGCATAAGACGGCTCTTTGACAAACATCCAGGATTCCCACATGCCCTTTCCAGTAGGACAGAGGTTCCCAAGAGGCTACGACTAGGGACTTGGTGATGTACCACTTTTTGACAAAAAAAATTACTGAATACCAAACACCTGCACAACACTCTCAGCTCACAAAGGCCTTCAACATCCATCATCTCCCAACAACCTTGCAAAGTTATTATTGTTACTCTTAGTTCTTTTTAGATAATGAGTTGCCCAAAGGTTACACAAAATAAGTAGTGGGACAAGGATTCCATCCTTGGTTTCCTGGCTCTAAGAACAGTGTTCATGACATGACCCTATAACACATCTCAGGTCTCCATTATACTTTATAGAGCACTTTGGTATCTTAGGCCCTCTGAATGTTATAACAGAAGAACCAGGCTCAGAAAGGTGCTAGTGTGCTTGGGCCTAGATTGGACACTGAGCCTTTCTAAATCCAAAGTACAAGCTCTTTGCAGTCTTTGACCGCTACACTACTGGTCTCATGATTTTGCACACAAGAAAACTGAAGTTCAAAGAGGTGACAACACTTGCCCCAAGTCACAAAGTAGTAAATGGTACTTAAAGGGAAGCCAAAGACCAGGCAGTTTCCATCTAACCCCTGGGAATGTCCTTTTATCCCTCCTCTTCCACAATCTGGCACATGAGAATCTGGGGACTCAGCAGAGAACTCACTTCCTCAAAGTGTCAGGCGATGTACCAGGATGCCTGGGACGCATGCCTGTTTGTTGGAACATCTAGGTCCTGTCCATTGTACTAATCTCCCTCTGTTATCTGTCATTCCATTTTATAGATGGGGCACCAGAGACTCAGAAAAGTAAGCTCCCCTTCCTAAGGCCACAAATCGGAAAAGGTGGCCCAGTCGGTCTAAAGCCCAACAGTGTCGGATCACAGACTCCGCCCGCGCCCTACCTGGTCGTCGAACATCTGGTCCAGCGAAGGGCTGCTACGCACCAGCGCGTCCACCAGCGCCAGCCACAAGCCCAACGAGCCGTAGTAGACTGTCTGCATGAGGACGATCTGCGACAGGATCAGTAACGGGTCCCAAACGTAGCTGCGGAACTGGCCCGCCATGCCGGCCCGCGGGGCCCAGCCGCCGCCTGGACCCGAGTCAGCGCCGCCACGCCATGGACCCCGGACGTTCCCCGCACCTGCGAGGACACACGCCGGGCCTCAGCCAGCGGACGTCACCATGGCAACCCGCCGGGGGGTAGGGCCAGGGAGGGAGGGGGGTGAGCCCATTCTAGGAACTGGAGGGACAACGAGGTGGACAGATCTCTCAAGGCGAGGAGGAATCCTGCCCAGCCCGCAGGTCCCGCCCCCGCCCGCACTTAAGCCCCTTTGGAGTTCACTCACGGTTGACCGACTCGAGGATCCGAGCGTTCCGGAGCTCGGTCCAGCCTCATCGGCTGGTCCCCCACACAACACTGACAGACAGAACCATGGAGGAGAGGCCCTGGCTGCCTAGAGAGGCAAGCTCCTGCGACAGCCGCAGCCCCAGCGACTGCGTAGGACGGAAGCGTTTCCGGGGACGGCGGCGGAGAGGCGGGGCTGGTATTGCGCAGGCGTACTGGCTGCAATCTCTCGGGGAACCACCTAACGCGGAGGGTTGCGGGAAGCGAAGTGTGCACATGCGCAAAGTGAAGAATGAAGGCGAACGGAAGTGAGGCGTGCGAGCCGTAGAGCTCGACTGCCCTCTGGAGGGGAATCTTGAAGAACAGGGTGATGTTTGGGGAAGATGAAAGAGGGGTGACTAAAAATGAGGGAAAAGTGTTTGGAATTTAAAAGATGATGAATGTTGACTCTGTTGTCAGTCTAGTTTCCGCATGTCTATTTTCTTTAGTTCACATAACAATGTGAACCTGACAGCTCTTCCACACTGGATTTCGCCACTCTCCATTTACAGACTGAGGGCCAGCGAAGGAAAGCAACATACTAAAGACATCTAGTTAGTGGCAATCAGGGCTAGAATTCGGTGTTTCCCACAGCATTGATTTCATGCCTACTGGGTGCCAGGAAGGTTTGGGCGCTGTCAAATGAGACGGTCCCGGTCCTCAGACACAACCAGAGTAATGGGTGTTTCATTACGTGAGTATCCAGTGGTGCTGGGCACAAGCTCTTAATACGTGATAGCTCGGAGCAGACCCTGAATCTGCTTTACGTCAAGACTGTGTCTCTTCCTTCTCCTGAGTCAAAATAGTGTAGTCAGTAAATATTTATCGAATGAGTCAACAGAGAAAGGGTAACAAGTTGATGAGTCACTTTATTCTGCACCAGCCGACCCAAACAGTTGATTAATGCAGTTGAGTGTCAATCCTAGGCTCCCCTTCTCCCCAGTGGAAAAGAGGGAAGTAACTATAACCCAAGGGAAAATCTGGGTGTTAGAGGCAGCTCTACTAGCTGTGTGGCTAGCAAGCTACTTCCTTCTTTAAACCTCAGTTTCTCTGTTTAGAAAATGAGAAGTTGGACAAGATCACTGTTTTCCAACATTCAGTCTACCCTGCACTAATTACTTTACGATTAAAAAAACTTATCAAAGACCCATGTAACTGCCAATCAGAACTGCGGGACAGCAGGTGATAACTGTTATCACTTTGAGTTGATACAATTCCAGACAAAAGTAAAGAAACTTGAGACTTTATCAAGAGTAAGTATGTGATTTCCCTTATCATTTTGAAATACTGTAAACAGTTCACTTGAACACTGGAAAATCATTAAGACCCAAAGATTTCTCAAGTGCTTTCCACTTTAACCTTTTTTTTTTAGGTGCCTCAGTTCAGTTTAACAAAAATATATTGGAGTCTCTCCAATCTATAACTCACATGATCTAGTGTTTCTGTGAAAATATCTTTAAATTATAAAGTACCTATGTGATACTGTTGGATCACAGACTGAGTTACCCCTTTTTAAAGGAAAGGAAAAGAAAAAGGAAACCAAGTTTCAGAGAAGGGGCGTGACTCCACCTAGGTCAAAGAACTCCTGGGCAGCTCCCCGGGGAATCAAACCCAGTACATTGACTACAAACACAAATGCCACTTCAGGGGGAAAGAAAGGAAAGGAGGGAGACATAATAATAGGTAGTGGAAGTGGTAGTTAGCAAGAGGAAAAGGAACAATGAATCCCTTGACTCAAATTGCTCCAGGGTGAGGGATTAAGGAAAGATGGAAGAAAGGTTCAGGAAAAGTGTTTGAGGGCGTTGACATAATTTCCCCAGTGGCAAGTGGAGCTTCCTCTTCCTTCCTGGTGCTAGTCAGTGTGGCCCTTCCTGGAGTCTGATGCCTTTGTGTCACATCGAGCCTATTTTCCTGAAATGGAGAACACAGGTAGCCTGAATCGGGAGGACCTAATTGTGTGATGTCATGCCCAGAGCAGCTGACATCATCTCTGGAAACCCCCATCAGGCTTGCAGGACAGCCTACTTCAGATTCCTTTTCCCTGTAAGATTTCAGCTCTTGAAGTCCCAACTTTCCTGAGCCCCGGAAATGAGTGCCATCCAGTGTCTTCATTTGGGTCCGACAAGGAAATAGAAAACTGAAAAAACCCACAGTAAGTTCCTGGGCCAGCCTCCTTGGCTCATTTTGTGAATGTGACCCTAGGCACTCTGGAGAATAAGAATGAGCTTTGGGTTCAGATCACAAAGCCCAAATTAGGGTCCCAGTGACTTGCCTCTGATGTGTCCCATGCTGGGTCTTAGTAGCACAAGTTATATAATGAAATGGACGCCAGCTTTCCAATGCACTTCCTGGCCCTGTGCCATCTCAATAACCCAAGGAACATGTTAAATACTCAGAGTTGCAGGTCTTGTTGCAATCTCAAGTCTGAAGGCAGAGTGCAGAAATCCGTATTTTTAAAGAGTTCCCATGTGATTCAGAGGCACAGTCACATTTGGTAACTAGAGAACAAAATGATCTGTAATTGACCTCAAACCAGCTCCTCCCTCTAAAAGAAAATTGCTCCGTGACCTTGCCATATCCATGCCTCTCTTTGGGCCTCAGGGTTTTTTTCCATCTGTAATATGAGGGGGTTGAACTAGAATAGCTGATCTCCAAGGGCCCTTCTTACCCTGCCAAGTTTGTGGTCCCAACTTATGAATGAAATTTTAAACTTTAGGTCAGAGGCAGAATGACGAACAGCCACAAGCTGGGACACAGTGTCCTCTGGGTGCAATGCCGCTGGTCACTCACGTCACTCCCACACTGGGACCCCATTGTGGGCAAGTAAGGACAACAATTACAGGGCGCACTTTCTAGATCCACACCCACCAGTCTCTAGGGAAATGTCCTCACACAGGTCTATGGGCTTCGGGTTCTAGTGCTGCCGAGCTGTGTGGCCTGGGGAAGTCACATCATCTGAGTCTCAGTTTCCTCCTCTGTGTCCTCCTGGGGATCGTGTACTTCCTAATGAAACTCCCTAATATACAGTCAAACAATGTGAATGTTAGCAATATTAATTATTGCTATTATTTCTTCCCTTGGGATGTGGGAGTGGTAAGCTTTATCTCTTGGGTAGCACCTCACTCTCAGGCACAGCGAGCCCTGTGCCTGGTACGCTGTAGTTCAGTAACTAGTTCAGTAACGCAGCCCTTCCCCTCACCACCCATCCCCAAAGTTCTCCGGCTGCCTCCCAGGGCCCTTTCTCCGCCTCCCCGGGCTACCCAACCGCCTACCCAACTGCCAGGCTTGCAGCTTGCAGTTCTTTGAGGGAATGTTTAATGCAAACACCTCAGGGGGGACACGTGTCTCAGGTTATGCAACTCTGTGCTCACACTCTGGAAACTCCACGTGGGAGGCAAGTATTTGGCTGTTTGTTCCAAACATGGGTGACCATACTGGACTTTGGCCAGTGAGTTCCTCTCTTAGAGAAGGGAAACTGGAGAAAGAGGGAGGGAGGTTGGGAGGAAGGAAGGAAGGGAGAGAGTGAGAGAAAGAACGCCAGCACCTATCCTCCTCCTCATACTAGTTTTCTCCTCCATGCACAGAACCCCTGTAATAGGGTGGTCCCCAGGAAAAGGGGAAGTTCCAGGATCCCTACCCCCCTCTCCCTATCCTGTAACACCCCTTGTTACCCAAACTGTTTTAAGGGCTGTGTGTGCCCTGAGTCTCTACTATGTGTAAGATAAACATATTATCTCATTTAACCCTTATTTGACAAAAGGCAGATTTATTAAAATCTGTTGTTAAGAGAAGCAGTGAGCAAGACAGAAGAGGCCTACAGCGCTATTTAATTTCTAGTTCAGGCTTGTGAATTGTTGATACAAATAATAGTCCCACTTCACATATGCAGAGCCTGAGATTCAGGGAAAGGACACCATTCCCCAAGACCACACTGCAGTGAGCCGCATTGCTGAAACTTCAACTCACTAGTCTGACTCCACACACTCCCTCCTCCTCCCAGTGCCCCTCCTCCTCCCAGTGCCCCATGAAATGTGTACCAGACAGTACAGTACCCAGAGGGCTTCCACTGCATAGCCTTGTCTCAGCATCCCCATCACCCCGGGGAGGAAGGTATATACACTTCCCATTTTACAGACGAGGAGACTGAGGCTGAAAAGGAAGTGACAGCCACACAGTCAATACTCAGCTGGAGTGACCAAAGTTAAAAAACCTCTGGAGTGGGCCCCCCCTGGTGGCGTAGTGGGTTAAGCACCACACTATGAAGCAGACCTCAGCCACTGCAGCACAAGTTCGATCCCTTCTGCTGGCCAGGGAGGGGACCCACATGGCGCAGCAGACCTCTCCTGCTGTGCCCACTGCTGCTCCCCTCAGCAGTGTACTTCCGTTGATCTGCCTGTTCTGCTCCCCGCTCTCTGTGGTGAATCCTCTCACCCCCCCACACCTCTGGCCTATACCCCAGTGCTTGTATGCATAAATAAATAAATCTTTTAAAAAAGAAACAACAAATCTCTGCAGGCAGCCATCTATCTGCCCCCCTGTGACTATGCAGGTGCTTCTCTTCCACTCTCTTCTCTGCAGGGCGGCAGCCTTCCTGCTTTCTTGTGACTGGCACCACGCTGGGGCTTCACTTCACTGACCTCCCTCAGTGGAGGCAGCTCTCCTCAAGGCCGCCCGCCTGCTACCATGCAGGCCTCTCTCAGCAAACCTGACCCTTTGTGGAAGTTCTTCCTGCCCACTTGTATCTATGCCAGTGTCATTTACTCTTCTGTTCCTTTCCCTAAAAAATCTGCTTTTTAAAATAAAAATAATAATAATAATAATTAAAAAAAAAAACACTAAAAAATACCCTCTGGAGCTTTGGTCCTTCCACACCAGGCACCTCCCACCCCTCCACACCTCCCTCCCACCCTTACACCAGAGGGGACCAAAAGAGCTGATTTTTTGTGTTCTGTGCTCAAAGGTCAGTGGTTTGCTTTAAACGACCTCTCTGTGGAGGATGGGTGATGCCAGGCATGCCAGTGGGTGGCTTGCCTCTGGGCAGAGGGTGTTCTCTTTTCCAGAGACTGGTTGCCCAGGTCTAAGACACCCTGAGGAAGAAACAGAGAGAAAATAGTCACCTTCCCTCTTCAGACTTTCTGTTCTTCCTCCCATGTACTGTATCCTGCCACCCCCAGCCCCATGATTCCCTGCTCTGACCTTGAAAGATTCAGAGCTGTGAGAACAACATCACTTGTCTTCACCTTCCTTTTTGTCATCCATCCATCCATCCACCCATCCATCCACCCATCCATCCATCCATCCACCCATCCATCCATCCACCCATCCATCCATCCATCCACCCATCCATCCATCCATCCACCCATCCATCCATCCACCCATCCATCTGTTACAGGGCAACCCTAATATAAAATGGGTTCCCCTTACTGGGTCCTCCACCCGCGCGCTCAGAAGACTTAAAAAGTCCCAACTCCAGGTACACGTGGCAAAAGTTATTAACAGGTTTTATTTTATGGAGGAAGGGGAATAAAATAGTAATAACACCAAGGGAAAAAGAGAGGGGTACAAGTCCACAAATACCCTACCAGATCTAAGCAATGGCACGTGGAGAGCTGGCTCCGAGTCAAATGAGATGGCTCCGAAGGAAGAGAGATGTCTCCTGAAGGAAGGGGTCTGGCTCCTCATTAAGAGAGGGAGCCCCAGGCTTACCTCTGGTTTCATAGCCAGCCTGGCTGCTTAACTCCACCCTCAGGTCCCAGTGATCCACTCTTCGATAATCATCTTACTGGATTTGTGGTTCTGGAACACTGATGGTCTGGAGTGGGGGTTGGAGTCCACACACCCATAATCCATTAAGGACTACCTTTCCCCCTAACACATCCATCCATCCATCCATCCATCCATCCATCCATCCATCCATCCATCCATCTATCCATCCAGTCAGTCAGTCAGACATAAATGAATAAAAGTAAGAGGAAAACTCTGACATCCTGGACTTCATATCTCAGGGAGGATACAGACAATCAAAACTTCAACCAACACTGTATTAAATAGTGAGAAGTGCTATGGAAAAAAAAATGGGGGTTCGGAGGTAGAGACCGAGAGGTGGAGGGTGAAAGGAACTCAGAAATGGCAGGCAGTAGAGACTTCCTTGAACACGTAGCATTGGAACAAAGGATGGAGCCAACTGGATATCTGAGAAGAACATTCCAAATAGATCCAAAACCTTGAAGCAGGAATGAAGTTGGCCTCTCTGTGGGCAAGGAAGGCAGCAGTATGGCTGGGACTGAGAGATGAGTGAGCAGAGGAAGGGATGGGAACTATCCTGTCAAACTTACCCAAGAATTACAGCTCATTATCAGCCCACAACACCCCTGGGAGGTGAGAGGGTGGGTGGCTGGAAGGGAAGAGGGCAGCAGATGCCTCCATTCACTCATCCAAGAAATAGTTATTGAATGTTTACTATGTAGCAGGCCTGTGGTAGCCTCGGGGTGTACAAAACAGAGCTAGTCCCTCCCCTGGGTGAGCTTCTGATCTAGCAGGGGAGATACACAATAAGCAAGAAAACAAAGAAATAATTGTGTACATATAAATTTTTGTGACTACAGTGAAGAAAATTTGGGAGTGCAAAAGTTTGGGAGCTACGTAAAAGTTGGCCTCATGGGAAGGCCTCTCTGCGTCAGAGCGACCTGATAGATCTGAAAGATGAGTGGAGGCAAAGGAGACAGAACATGCGTCACAGTCCATTTATCGGACGAGGAAACAGAGGCCAGAGACGAGAATCTCCCATGTCAGGAATCAAGTGGCCAGGTCCTGCTTTCAGGAGGTCCATTACCTCACATCCTTATTATCTTTCTCTTGCACCAACCATTTTAGCTGTTTGCAAAGAGCCGATTCTAATTTCTGTGGTTTCTGAAAAACAGTTGCACTATCTCCACCTTGACCAGCCGCTGGGTGGAGGCTGTGGAAAAGGACCCCAAGAGAGCAGGGAAAATGGGAGGAAAAGGAAAATCCACTGAACAGATTGGTAAAGTGAAAAGAAGAGCCAGGGCTTCCCTGGTGGCGCAAGAGGTTCAGTGCTGCACTGTGGAGCTTCTGCAGTACAAGTTTGATCCCAGGCCAGGGAGGGGACCCACATGGCGCAGCAGACCTCTCCTGCCTCGCCCGCCCGCTGCTCCCCCCAGCAGTGTATTTCAGTCCATCTGCCTGTTCTGCTCCCCACTCTGTCTCTGGTGAATCCTCTCACCCCCCTCCCACCTCTGGCCTGTACCCCAGCTCTTGTATGCATAAATAAAATCTTTAAAAAATTTTTTAGAAAAAGAGAAATGAAGGGCTGAAGTTAACCATGTCCTTGCTGCACACTCACCATAACCCCAGGCGCTATGGTGTGGCCGGCAGGGGTGCTTGCCCACAGCCTGTAAGTGGTCAAGATGATGTCTCTATCAAGAACTCAGGTCACAGGGTTATGGAAAGGGTGCTGGACTAGAAGCCAAGGGAGCTGGGTCTAGACAAAACAATCCAGAGAATTCACTTCACCTTGTTGAGATTTAGTTTCCTCAACTATAAGCTGGTAGTAAAAATACTAGTCCTGGGCACCCTCTAGCATAGTCTGGGGTAAGCAGATACTGTAACCTGAACAAAACCTCTTTGGAGAACTACAGCTTAGCACCCTGGGTATGGCTGTGTTGATGTTATCTGTGCCTCTCTGCAGCTGTCAGAGTGGCCATGGCAGGGGAAGTCTGAGGTTAATATGCCACAGTTTCTCAAGGACAACTCTCTCAGCTCTTTTCCAGCATCTTCCTCTCTGTGCCACTGGGGACAGGACACTTCAAAAACCTTTTAGTGGGGAGCACAGAAATCAGGGCTGTAAATTCAGAGGGACAGCATAGTGAGAGAGAATCAATGAAACCAGACTTTGAATACTGTATTAATCAGCATTTGCCGCCTAACAAACAGTCCCCCGATCTCAGTGGCAAACAGCAACAGCACGAATTTGTCAGCCATAGGTTTGCAGGTCAGCAGGGGCAACTGTCACAGTTTGTTGTCATTTCTCCTCTGGACCTATCTTCTCATCTGTAAAACACAAGTCATGTTACCAACGCAACAAAGCGAGAGTGAGGATGATGTCCGATGCTCCTTTCTAAGTAAGCACACACTTTCTACTTGGGGCAAGTCAGCACTTAGTGCTGACTGTCTAGGCCAACCAGTAACCCAAGAAGTGTTCTGGCCTGGAAGCTCTCGCCCTGGGAGACAATGAGGCCCATTGACCATGCCAATTACACTGGCTGTTCCCCAGATTCAGACTAGAAGAGCGAGCCAGTGAGTTCATAAAAGAGAGTGGCGCACATCCAGGAAGAAAAGACATTCTCCAATGAGGACCGTACAGGCCTCAGGAGCTGGAGAAAAGTCTACCAGGCCCGGGAGTCCTCCTGTTCTTTGTTCTCTTTTCCATTTTAATCCTTAGTTCTGGGGCCTCCCTGGTGGTGCAGTGGGTTAAGCAAGGCACTTAGAAGCAAACCACAGTCACTGCAGCACGAGTTCGATCCCTGCTGCCAGCCAGGGAGGGGACCCACATGGCGCGGCAGACCTCTCCTGCTTTGCCCACTGCTCCCCTCAGCAGTATGTTTCAGTTAATCTGCTTATTCTGTTCCCCACTCTCTCTGGTGGATCCTCTTACCCCCTGACACCTCGGCCTGTACTCCAGTTTTTGTATGCATAAATAAATAAGTCTTATTTAAAAAAGTAATCCTCAGTCCTCCCATAGACTTCTAATAACCACCGTACCAGCCTCAGCTTTTTTCCTTAAGGAGTCCCAGCAAGGCATGGTTCCTTGTGATTGCAACTGCCGTGCTAACACAGAGGAGATGCACATGAGGTCGCCTTTAGAGTTTGGTCGCTAGTTCTACCACTGGTGGTGACTGTTCACTGATCAGAGAGCTGCTTAGGGGCCAGGTGACGTCCCCATCAGGATTTTACCAGAGGCTACTACTCCATACTACTCCAAACATAGAAATGTTTGTTGCATATGAGCTCGCTGGTAGCTCAGGGATTAAGTCTCGGTGCTATCACCTCTACTGCCTGAATTCAATTTCCAGCCAGGGAGCTAACCCACAAATGGCACAGCAGACCTGTCTTGTCTCGCCTGCTGCTCCCCTTAGCAGTGTATTTCAGTGGATCCCCCTGTTCTGCTCCCCACCCTGTCTCTTGTGAATCCTTTCATCCTCTGACCCCACTGTAGGGTCTGAGGAAAGTCTCAGGCTTTTCTGCCCTCTCGCCACTGGTATAATGATGGACACCTGTGGTGCCGCGCGCATGCCTAGGTGGGCATGTGCAAGTGGGCGCGCCTGGGTTTGGACACGGGCTTATATGCGCGGCATCACAAGGACACCAGCAGTAAGACCAACAAACAGCAGCAAGAGCAGTAAGAGCAGCAGCAGCGGCAGCAGCAGCAGCAGCAGCGGGAGAGGGTGAGATGTGCCAGGGGCTGGAAGGCCTGCCAGCCTCCTGGCCCCCCGGCACCCATGCCTGCCGTGTACCTGGCTGCCTCTGACAATAAAAAGCGTAAAAGCCACCAATGGCTCCAAGACTCTTCCCTTTACACCTTGTCTGCTAGAACCATCGAGAACTTGCTCTGTGCTCCTTCCTGCCGCCATACCACACACCTCTGGCCTACACCCCAGTTCTTCTACGCACACACACACACACACACTTATTATGTAAATGACCAAATGAGTCCATTTCCATGCCGGAGGCTCTAAGGAAAAACATCCAAATGGCATTGATCTGTTTATCCACACAGTAGACATTAAATGAATGTTGATTGTGCCAGATTTGGGGCAAGCGCAAATGACACATGACAGTGTCCTGGCTCTTGTGGAGCTGACACTCGGTGGGAAAGGGCTGAGGGATAAAGACATGATGTTGGGTAGGGAAAGTGCTCTGGCAAAAAGGAAAGGGGAGGAGTGACTGGGAGGATGAGGGCTATTCTTAGAATTCCTGAAAACACCTCAATGGATGCTGACTCATGGCATGAACCTTGCTTTGCCTCCCTTACAATGGAGGTGCTGTTGGGTGGAGAGGTCCAGGATGGAACTTCCCAGTTTTGTGGTTATGCAAGGCAGTGGGTGGACGTGCCATGGCCTCTGGAAATACCAAGTTGTCATTATCTGGAAAGAGGGAGATTTGCATGGAGCAAGGGAGGCTGGAGAGGGTTGGCGCCAACCTGGGAAAGAGCCCCATAGTCCACGCTCCCAGTTGTTCTGAAAATAGAGACATGATGACATATTATTTGCTGCGTGTGAGTTGCTGTTAGGTAGGGGAATGGATCAAGACTCTTACAGGGAGACCTCTGTGAGCACAGAAATGGAGAAAACGTACGTGTGCCCCATAGGTTTGTAAGACCACAGTCTCAACACTCATGATGGAACTAGAATGAGTCTCAAGTTACAAACGAGGAAACTGGAGCACAAAACATTCTCCCCCAGGTCAGGATTGTAGCCCAGATTGATCTGAACCTGAAGCCTGTGCTCTTAATCCCGAATTTTTAATATAGTTTGAGAGAAGCATGCCTGCCACAGCAGAGGGACAGGTGGAGGACTAGCGGTCTTGGGGAAGGAGAGATGGGAAATAGAAGGAGCAGTGAGGGATCCGAGCAGCCTTCCTGGAGAAGGACGCGTCTGAGCTGGGCCATCGAGGGGAGGACTGGTGTAGCTTCTTGGGTGGGGTGCCCTGGATGTGCCGGGTATGTACCCAGCCTCCTTAGCTCTGGCCTGGGAGACCAGAGAGAAGGTGGAGCAGCTTCACCCTGCTCTAATTCAGGTCTCGGCTCCTTTTTCAGGTGCAAGGTGCTGCCTTAGTCTATTCATATAATGAAATTTTATTCACTTATCAGGAAAGACAAAATTTCACTAATTATAGTAAAATAGAAGAAGTTCCAGGGAATTATGTAGTAAAGCTAGTCAGAATCCAATTGGATGATTCAACAAAGCAAAATACTTACTTACAAAAACTAATCAACACTAATAAGTGAAGTGAGGTTTTTGAGGTTAAGAGGGAGATGGAGGGCCTCCCTGGTGGCGCAGTGGGTTAAGCGAAGAACTATGAAGCAAACCGCAGCCACTACAGCGTGGCTGGGGAGGGGACCCACATGGCTTGCAGACCTCTCCTGCCTCGCCCACTGCTCCCCTCAGCAGTGTGTTTCAGTCGGTCTGCCTGTTCTGCTCTCTGCTCTGTCTCTGGTGAATCCTCTCACCTCCCTGGACTCCGGCCTATACCCCAGCTCTTGTATGCATAAATAAATCTTAAAAAAAAAAAAACAAAAACAAAAACAAAGAGGGAGATGGAAGGAGGAAGAGCCACGGGGATATAAGGGATGCGGTGGGGAGTATTTCTGGCCCTAACACCTGTATGATTTTGTTTGGTTTATTTTTCCCCTTCTTCATTCAAGACATCAATTATCTTAGGGACATAGTGGAATGAGAGATACAAAACTGGGAGAGGGACTAGGCATTGTAGGGGCCAGAATCATTTATTATCTCAGATCTTTTTTTTTTTTCCTTACTTGTGTCCCACGCAGGCAATTGAGGACTTCAGTTCAGTTCTACAAACATTTTGCTTTCTGGAAGCAAAGAAGAGCCCATTTTTATTTAGTAAAGAACATTAGGATCTGGTCAAATTACAAATTTCAAATAACCTTTTGAGGACCAGCACATTCTTATGGATTTAGACAAAGAATCTGAAATTTCTTGTGCTTATATTGAGACACTTAACCTAAGGAAACAGTGACCATCCAAGCAAACTTGTCCCCAATCCAAGGAGTCATAAATAACTGCACTTAAACATGTTGCATGCCTTTAGAGAGTCTGAGAACTTGAAGGAGAAATGAATTCCTGAATCTTAGCAGGTCGGTGTCATTTTATAGAAGAGCTTCAAACTAGCAATCTTCTATCTTATTTGTTAGTGTACTCTCCAAATGATTATTGCAAAGCTATGTATTTCCTGGCACATGTTTTAATTGACGGCTAACTTTTTTCATCAAAAGTTTAAATAGTTGCAAAGACTGTGTATTATAAATATGCATTATATGTATATATTGTATATTTATATATTATAAATGTACATTATTATAATTATAAATATAATAAATGGGTACATCATTATTGTATCCAGTTGAATTAAATACTTAGTGATTTGACGCCTACAACTATCCATTTATTTTTAAAGATTTATTGATTTATGCATACAAGAACTGGGGTACAGGTCAGAGGTGCAGGGTTGGGGGGTGAGAGGATTCACCAGAGACAGAGTGGGGAGCAGAACAGGCAGGTCGACTGAAATACACTGCTGGAGAGGTCTGCTGCGCCATGTGGGTCACCTCCCTAGCCAGGGATCAAACTCGTGCTGCAGTTACTGAAGATAGCTTCATAGTGCTGTAACTTAGTCCCTTGTACGCCTCTGGGGAGGCCCCCTACAACTATAGGATCTTTTATAATAGTCAGAAATTTTACATCATCCCATTTCTATTCAAACCCAAATTTCTACCACAAAATGTTACAAGCTGAACGGTACCTTGAAATCACTCAAGGGGAAAGTTTTTACACCAAGGAAATTGGCAAATGGTACAAATGAGCATTCCTTCCTTCCTTGCTTTAAATTGTTAAACATTTGCCAGTACACCACTGTCAGTTCATCTACTATCAAAAATTATTTTGGGGGCCTCCCTGGTGGTGCAGGAGTTAAAGTCTCAGTGCTATCAAGTTATCTTCAGCCACTTCAGCAGGAGAGTTTAATCCTCAGATCCCTGCAGGCCAGGGAGGGGACCCACATGGCACAGCAGACCTCTCTTGCTTCACCTGCTGCTCCCCTCAGCAGTGTGTTTCAGTCCATCTGCCTGTTCTGTTCCCCACTCTGTCTCTGGTGAATCCTCTTACCCCACCCCCACACCTCTGGCCTGTATCCCAGTTCTTGTATGCATAAAAAAATAAAAATAAATCTTTGGGCCTCCCTGGTGGCACAGTGGGTTAAGCAACGCACTATGGAGCGGACCACAGCCACTGCAGCAGGAGTTCGATCCCTGCCACGGGCCAGGGAGGGGACCCACATGGCGCAGCAGACCTCTCCCGCTGTGCCCGCTGCTCCCCTCAGCAGTGTGCTTCTGTTGATCTGCCTGTTCTTCTCCCCGCTCTCTGTGGTGAATCCTCTCACCCCCTCACACACCTCTGGCCTGTACCCCAGCTCTTGTATGCATAAATAAATAAATCTTAAAAAAAAGAAATCTTTAAAAAAAAATATTTTTAATAACCTAGTCCACTGACAACTAGATTAGACCTTCCTTCCATTCTGTGGAAAGAAAATATTGCAAAAATCTTTTGACTTGCAGAAGGATTTCTTACTCTGATATGAACTTCATGCATTTTTTCAGCTTATTTCCAAATCCTGTGGAAGAGTGTTCAGAATATCTGAAAATGATTGATTACCTTTAAATGTGGGAGGGGAGTTAGCATGATGGACAAGTCGTTTCCAACTCTCCACACAAAATATGTGAATTTATAGCATACCAACATACCTTAATTCTGAAGCTATGCACCTATATATACAGATAGATATATATATATATGTGTGGATATCTATTTCTCTATATAGATAGCTACACACACATACATATACATACACACTTTTTTTTTCAGGGAGAGACAAGGTCAGGCAAGTTCATTATGTTCTCCCGCAGTCCCCCAATTAACTCCAGCATATCAGTACCTTTATTTGGGGTCCAAAGGATTTTACCCTCACCCCACCGATAGGAGAATGCAGGGGTAAGGCGGACCCACATTTATTTTTTCAAAGAATGGCTATAGATCTGAATATGGAGATAAACGTGCAGCTTTTTAGGAAGTCAGAAAACCAGAAAAGGAATTCCTTAAAACAGAAGTCAGCCACCCCAGACCAAAGTCTGCCTTGCCCATTGCTTTTTACTCAGCCGATGGTTAAATGTGGTTTCTATGTTTTAAAATGGTTAAAAAAAAAATCAAAAGAATATTCTGTGAAAGTCAAATGAAATTCAAATCTCAGCGTCCACAAATACTGTTTCAGTAGAACACCGCGCACATTAAGTCTCAATGTTTGCCTTCGCAGCGCCCTAGCGGCGGCTGGCCGGAGGGTCCACAGAGTCTCAGACATTTCGCTCTTTACCCAAAATGTTTGCTGGCCCCTGCAAACTACGGGTGCCCAAGTTCCTTTTGGAAAGGCTTCACACCTCCAGAGGGGAGCGCATCCAGTTTGAAGCTTGCTGATCTAAGCTGAAGACCCTGGGCAAGCCCTTCCTATCTCTGGGCCTCAGTTTGCCTGGCTATAAAATGGGGTTAGGCTCAGCGGTCCTGTCTAGCAGGGTATTCAATAAATAATGCGGTTTGGGGTTGCTGGAGGACAGGGACTAGGGGGTGAAGTTGGAAGCTGGGCTGCGAGCCCAGGGCGGGTCTCTCGGGGTTTCCAGCTAGTCCGCAGACTCAGCGCCAGGGAGGCCCAGCTTTCGCGGGGGGAATTCCGGGCGGGGTGCGTGCCGCGGGGGCGGGCCGGGGCGGGGCTGGCTGGGCTGCTTAAGAAGGGCCGCACGCCGGCCCGGCTACTCTTAGGCGACCGCGCTCCACCTACCGCCTCGGTGCCATGGCCCCAGCCCTCCTGCTCGCGCTAGTGCTGCTCCTCGTGAGCACCCCGTTTGCCGCCGCCGAGTCGGTAGGTGCCGGGGCATCTTGAGGGGAGAGGGGGCCGGCCCCTCCTTTGTTCCGGGGAGCCAGGGATAGGGGGTGCTCAGGGGGCTGCGCCGCCCCTAACTAGACAAGGAGGCGGGGAAACTTTGTTGGAAACTTGGCTCCGGGGTGTCGGGGCGCCCGGGAGGGAGGCGGCTCCTCCGCGTCCCGCGCCTCCAGCCTGTTGCTCTCTCCTCCTCCCCCCTGCCTCGGCGCTGCCAGGGGCCCCAGGCTGGAACTTGACTAAACCTGTGTCACCTCTTCTCCCTCCGCACCCCGGTCCTAGTGATCCAGGACAGTCTCTGGCCCCGAGTCCCTCCCCCCTTGCCCTCTGTGCGCTCCGGGAGTCGGCAGCTCTGGGATCCGAGATGGCCCGGGGATGAGGGGCTGCTTGTACTGGGAAGCGGGGAAGGGGAGGGTCTAGGTTCTTGCCCGGCCTTGTTCGCGCGGGGTGGGTGGCGGAGGTGAACTGAACTCTGCCCTGCCCTCGGCACTGGCGGTCACCCTACCACTGCCTTGTGACTTAGGGCAAGGCCCTGCCCTTGCGCATCTCAATATCCCCACCTGCACCAATGGCAAAGGAGGTGACTGCTGCTTCTTGGGGTCCTTACAAAGTTGGGACTCTGAACTCTCAAGGGGGACAGGAGAGATGGTGTAGGCTCAGCCCTTCTCTAGCAGTTCAGCCCTTGCTTTCTGCAGGAAGGTTGTTTATTTCTGCGAAGGGCAGAGGGAGATGGAAACCAGCACCTGGGGCGGGGTGAAGGGGGTTAGGGAAGAGGACACCGCAGGGAACCTTGAGAACTTGAGAAACCGTCTCTTCTCACGACCCACTGGTCCCTGGCTTCCTCTTCAAGGTCCTGGACCACCAGAAACTCCATTCACCCCAGCTGCCAGGTTGGGGTAAAGGGCTGAGGGTGGGAAAAGGCAGCTTCATTGGGGAGGCTGGAAGCACGGGAATTGTGGGGAGGTAATCAGCCACTGCAGGAGTCTGAACTTTGTGTTCCCCCACCCTTTGTGCCCTTAAGCCCCACTTTTTTTTTGGGGGGGGGGATGTCCCTGTTGTTCAATCATTAATACCAATTCCTTTATGGAGCTCCTATTTCCCTGGGCTTACTTACGGGAAGGTCATTTTGTCCGGCAGGCTTCTTTTGGAATGAATTAAGTCCTGAGCAATAACTGTCCAGCACTTGCAGTGGTGCGTGGCAAATGTCTTGCACTTTCGGTGTCCCATGGCTCTTGTTCTAATAGTTTTCTGATGAGTCCTCTAATGACTCTATCAACTAGCTTGAGTCTGACAACAGCTCTGCTCTTCCCTGCCCTTAAACTGGTCCCGAGGCTAGAGAGGGAACCAGCTGCCCCAGGGCCACACAGCTAACCCAGGGCTGAGTCAGATTCAAATTTGGGCCAGCAGGCTTCTAAGTTCCCGTTCCCCTTTTATCTTACCTTGTACTGTGATATGGCTCTTCTGGGCTGTCTGGATCCGCCTTTGGGTTACTCAGGACTAGTTTGGAACCTGTTGAGATATGGAGCTCACCTGCCTCAAGGAATTTTGAGGTGGAGGACACAGGCCCAGTGAGGTGTGACTTCTGCAAACTCTGGGTGCCCTTGCCCACAGGGTAGTGGCTGAGCTGGGACTGGAGCCCGGGCCTGCTGAGCCCTGGTGTGGAGCTCTGAAGCAGGTCCTGAAGGCTGTGTTGGAGGCAGGCAGTCGGGGAAGCATTTGATGCCACATTGGCTCAGGGTGGCCACTGTGGGGGAGGCTGCGAGGTCACCGTTTGGGAGGTCAGTCCCATGCCAGTGCCAGCTCTGGGACTGCTGAGCCTGCAGGTGCTTCAGGGTGAGGAGCAGACCGCTGTCCCTGGGGCCACATCGGAAGGATGTGGTTAGAGGAAGGGGGCTGTGTTAGTCTTGCACTTGGTGACCCATCAGCCGGGAGGGGTCAGCCTGGAGCAGCTGCTTCCTGAGAGGAGCCCCGGCTCTCCCAGTCTCTCTCATTCTGACCACAGGCTTCCCTTCCTGGATAGTGTCACTGATCTTCCACCTCTAACTAGGTCATAGGCCTTCCCCTTTTGCCTCCCACCATCCCTGTTCCTTCCAGGGTTGCGGGCCGGAAAAAATCAGACCTAGTCACAGTTGAATTAGACCATAGACATAGTCGGTTGGCTCTTTTCTTTTTGCAGGTGGAGAAATCTGAGGTCTCGGCATCAAGGCTTTGCTCCTGGCAGTTAGGGTTTATAGCGAACTCTCCATGTGTAGGTCTGGTGCACTTTATCTTACAAAAGCCTGCATGTGGAGACTCGATGATGCCCATTTTACAGATGAGGGAAATGGGAGAGGTGAGAGGGCCACCCGCGGTCACAGAGCCTCAGGCTCCAAGCCCTGCCCAGTACACCTCCCCTCTCACCCCCAGAAGTGCCATTGGATCCCTCCCCAAAATTTAAGTTTAAGCCAAAATTCTGTCTTCCCAGTAGGTACCCCCATCCCTCTTGGTGCCATGGTTTTGGGGAGGGAGTCCAGGCTGAGCCCCAGCCTTCCTCCTCTATTTGGCCCAGCTTGCCATCCTAAACCAGTTCTTCCTGTCCAGCTGGGAGCATTCCCTGATCTGCCTTCCTGCCACTCCCTCCCCAGCCAATTAAAAACAGCCTTGTTTTAGGAATCTAGCCCCCCCCCCCAGGTGTTGCTGCCCTGGGGCCACAGCCCCCTGACTTGGCACCAGGCCCAATCCATTTGGGGGAAGTGTCCCCACCCACAGGGTGTACTTTGCCTTAGATAAGTTGCTGACCTCCTTGAGAATTCTCCCCTAGATTGCCCAGAAGTAGGGGTGGGGGTGGAACCCCAGAGGGTCTAGGACCTTGAGGGGCCAGTGAGAGCTCTTTGGGGTTCTAAAAAGCCCTGAGTGCTAACAAATACCCAGTAAAATATTTGGGTCTGGGTTTGGAGGGTTCTGTGAGGTTGGGTTCCTCCCTTTCCTTCCTTCGCTAGGTTGGTACCCCTCCATCCCCATCTGTAAAACAGGGGCTTGAACTGAATGACTTTGAAAGCCCTTTTTACCTCTGCTGTTCTATTAATAATTAAATACTTGCTGTTTGAAAGGGACTGTGGAAATCATAAAGCCATCCCCTCCCAGTAGAAACTTATGGCTCAGGAGGGATTAACACGCTCCACCAAATTCCCCACACCCGCTTCCACCCACACGCACGCCCAGGGCAGGAACTCTGCTCTATAGGCTTTTAGCGAAATGCCTGTGCTCAGTTGGTGCCGGGCAGGTGTGTATACGAGTGGATGGATAAACGCGGTCGGTGGGGCTATTTACTACACTGTGAAGGCTTTTAGTGATACTGTGAGAGGTGGTGTTATCTCCATGTTTATGGGAAACGAATACTCAAAGAATGGAGCAGAATGGAGTTTCTGCTCACCAAGAGCAGCAACAGGTGCCTGGTTTGAGTGTCCTCAGAGTATTCCAGAAAAGACATGGACTTGATTTGAAGGAAGATAGATCTCTGCGGTTCTGCTTCTGAGTTGCCAAGTGACCAGGAGTGAATGTGCTCTCTCTCTGAATCTCGGTGTCCCCAACTCTGTGAGGTGATTTTGCTACAGGGCCACCCTAATAAAAAATGGGTTTGCCTGATAGGGTTTTTACCTGTGCGCTTAAAAGGCACTTACAATACCCCAACTGCAGTCACACACAACAAAGGTTATAAAGGGTTTTATTTATAAAAGAAGGAGAAATAAAGTAATGAATATTATAGGTAGAAGAGAGGAATACAAATTCATAAATGTCTTATCAGATCCTTTGAGCTGCAACTTAACAATTCATAAATGTCTTATCAGATCCTTTGAGCTGCAACTTAACAACGGCAGCGGTGCAGCGCTGAGCGCTGGCTCTGAACGAAGAGCACCCCCAAGGCCCACGTGTCTGTTTTATACCCAGCTTGGCTGATTAACTTTACCCTTAGGTCCCAGTGATCCACTCTTTGATAATGACTTTATAGGATTTGTGTTTTGGGGATATTGTTGGTCTGAGGTAGTGGGGGTTGGAGTCCATAAACCTATTTGTATAATCCATTTGGGACTACCTTTCCCCCTAACAATTGGACCAAAGCCTTGCAAGGGCCCTGCCCTGGGAGCCCTGGGAGGGGGCTTTTCTTGGCCTCTTGGGTGAAGAGCTGGACCAAGAAGAGAAGCTGAGGGCGGGGAATGGAGACATTCAGCTCCTGCCATCCCCAGTGCCTGGGAACAGGGGCCTCTTCCAAGGACTTGCAGTGCGGAGAGGCCTGAACGAGATGCTGGGAGCCAGGCCGGCTTCCAGCCCCAGCTTCCTCTTGGGAGAAATTGACTCTTCACTGTCCTCAGCCTCTGGATTGGTGGGTGCGCTTTCTAAAGGACCACTTGGGGAAGGGGCTGGAATGCCCCGTGAGTCACTGCTGGAGAGTGGTAGCTGGCCTGCTTGAGTCACCCATTTCCTGTCAACCTCTTGGCTAACAGGAAGGCCTTGGTGGGGGGTGTTGGGATGGGCTCCCAGAGCTTTATCTTGTCCTTTGCGAGTCTATTAAAGATAATCAGCATTTGATTGTCCAGGGCATCAAGGGAACAGTCAGGAAATACTGCTAAGAAGCCCCAGGCCTTCCCAGCATCTGGCTGGGTGGACTCTGATGGGGTAGAGTCCTAGAGTTGGCCTTTAGACATCTGCAGAGCAGGCAGAGCTTCCCACCCATTTTTCCTCTTTCCTTATGGCACAAACAGGTCTGCTGCAGTTTAGTTCAGGGCCAAGCTGCTGGGGCAGCTCTGATTTGACCCACCATCCTTGACTCCCCTCCTTGCTTCCTGGGCTGGGCTGGAGGGCACCTGGAGCACTGGCCTGGGGTCGTGCGCCAGTCTACCTCTTCCTCTTGTCTTTGGACGAGTTACACAGGCTCATCGTCCCAAACCCCAGCGCTTGGTGAGTAGGGAGGTGGAACCACGAGAGGCTAACAAGAGCCCGCAGGAGGCTGACAGGAGCCGGCAGGCTGCCGGGGAAGCTCCAGGATCCGGTCTGGTAGGGAGGAGACAGTCCTCCAGAAGTTTCCTTCCTTGCCCAGAGGCCAACTCCAAGCCAGGTGGTCTGGTGCTTTGAGGATTCTTCCCCCAGGGCCTTTGAAAAGCTCTCTCCCTTCCCCCTACTGCTGCTAGGTGGGGAGGGAGGAGTGTAGGGTGGGGCTGATGGAGCCCAAATCTATTTGTTTGTCTTAGAAGTGGGCTGTTTGCTAATTATCGGATGGGTTTATATTTAAACAAGAACCAGTTCCAGCAGCCCCACCCCTCCTTGCTTTATCTGTAGGAACCCTGCCGAGCAGCTTGTGCCTGGAGCCAGAGGGGCAAAGGCTGCAAAGGGTACAAGACTTAGGAACGGGGTGGGGGTGGGGGGTGCCACCACCACTCCCCCCACCAAGTTGCTGGATGGTCTTCCTTAGGAGAGGACCTAGTCGCAACAGATCCTAGTCTTTCGGGGGCTGAGTGGATTACAAATAGCTCTCTGGGCTTTGGGGTGATGTGTGTGAACACCCATGTGGGATGTGGACTGAAAAGTTAGTGTTCTGAAAAGCCACTTTTTATTAGGGGGTGCCTGCAGAAGAGAAAGCAGGTGTCATTTGGGGCCTGCTTTAACCCTAGGAAGACAAGAAACCTGACCTGGCCTGGTTTGTCATTAACTCTCTGACCCCTGGCCTGTACCCTGGAGGCCTCATGCCTGGAAAGAGCCGACATTTCACAGTCTGAAAACCCTGAGCCTCCACTCAGCTCTGCCACTCACCCAGGGACTCACAGTTAGTTAATAAGTCACTTGGCCAATGTGAACCCCAGTATCCTCTATAAAACACCTGGGACACTCAAGGGTCATAATCAGTGTTTGGCAAACTTGTAAAGTGTGGGCTCGAGTTGAGTTTATTATTAGTGACTAGACACCGGTCCTTCGCCTGGCCTGGGGTTGGCTTTGGCGCGGTGGTCTGTGCACACGTCGAGAATGTAAAGCGGTGCTTATAGTTCTTGGGGTTCAAACTTTTTAACCTTTTTGGAGGGCCTCAGGGTCCCCCAGATGATCACCCTGTGGTCTTAACAGTTCTTTCCAACTTCAGGCTTCTCTCCCCTGCCCCTCCCCAGGGCCAGGCCCTCTGATTCCAGTGGGGAGCCCCTCCTTTTGCCCTGAGTGTTCCCCTCCCCCGTCCTTAGGGCCTGGAACTGGAACTCAGCTGCCCCAGTTTTCTCTGGCACCAACCAAGAGGCTGTTAGTCAGGTGACACCTGGGGTAATGGAAAGGGGGAGGCAGGGAGAGGCTGGTATGTGTGGAAACTGTGACTTGGTGGAGCCTGGCCAGTCTGTGGCCAACCTTCAGGGACTGGCAGTACCGCTGGAACCTCAGGGCATGGGGGTGGGGGTTACTAGTGTCGGGGCTGTCACTGGGAGTGGGGACAGTCCTTATGCTGGGGAAGCCCAGCCGGGAGAGAGGTCTGGGACAGATTGACCCGTCTGGAGCAGTGGTTTCCCCCTGTGGTGGGGGAGGCTGGGAAGCGGCAGGAAGCCAGCACCCAGGGCTGATCTAATCAGCCAGCCCAGGCTGTGCTGCTCTTGAGAACACCGGAGGCTTGTTTCAGACCTGCCCGAGGATCCAGCGGGCCTCGGATCTGAGGAGATTACAAGCCCTAGCTTCAATGCACCTCTGTCTATGAGGGCCTGTGGGAGCCAGCCCCTCCCACTGTCTCTGCCGGGAATCGGAGCAGTGCCCTGCTTGGCCACTGGGCCTGGAGACAGAGAGAGGCTTGTCTCTTTGAGAACTGCCTTCTACCCGTGGGGAAACTGAGGCAGGGAGGGGGAATCTCCCAAAATCAAATGGGGAGTTAGTGACAAATCAGGGAGTAAGGTGGGGGGTTGGGGGTGGAGATCCAGAAACTTCCCTTCCCTCCCTCCCATTCTTAGCTGGCACCCTAGGATTCCAGGGCCCTTGCTGTGGGAATGGGCTGGTCTGGGGGCGTTGGTGAAAAGCTGGCTGCTGGCAGTGCCAGGCCTGGTTTCTCCCCTAAGTGATTGTGTTCAGGGTAACCTGACCTTGGAGCCTGCTGAGCCTGGGCAGAGATGACATTTGAACCCCTGCCCCACCCCCATACCTGACTTAACCCTTCAGGCACCGAAGACAGCTTGCAGATTGTTATGCAGTTTCTGTTTGCTTTCTAGCTATTTTCTTTTATCCCCAGGCCAGGAGAGACTTAGGGTACAGATCCCTTAGTACTTAATTGCCGTTGTCTCTGGTCTGCGGTCTGCTTCTTTCGGTCTGCTTCTTTCAGGGGAAAAATACACTTTCCCTCTCTCTGCTTAAGACTCCCTCTCTCTGCTTAAGACGAGTACTCAAGGGTGTGTGACCTAGGGCAGGCCTCTGGCCATCTCTGGATCTTTTTCTCTTGCATAGTCCTGGTTGGTAATTGGAAAGTCTCTGGTCTCAGGGGCAAAGCAATAACCTGTCAGAGAGTCTGTCAGAGCGATGTCCCTTCAGTTAGCACAGCACCGACCCACCCAACTGATTACCTTTCTAGCAGGGCAACTGCTTCTGCAGCTCTTCCCGGCCTCAGCCCCTTCAGCGCTAATCTCCTCAGCCAGAAGGAAGGCAGGTGGGTATTCGTAGTGGCTGCTGTTCCTTGTGCACCTGCTGAAGACCAGGCCACTTGCTGGGTCCCTTGCACGTGCTACGACATTTTACTTCATGCTCATTATCCTGCAGGGCGCTACTTGCCCTGGTTACAAAAACAAAGGAGCAAGAATTCAAGACGTGAGATAACCCCCAGCCTCATATATTTAGGGGGACCGCGGTTGGCTTGTGGCTTTCCTCCCATTCTGTTGCCTTCATTTCCCCCGAAGTGTAGACTTGATTGTGCAACCCCAGGGTTTGCTTAACCTGGGGGATAGCTGACCCTTCAGGAGGAGGAGGAGGGAGGACACAGTCTGTGTCAGTGGTCCCTTCTGGGGCTCTCCTGCCAGGACACATAGTTAGAACCCAGGGTGCCACGCCAATGCCCGTCTTCCCTGAATTTGGCTCGTCTAGTTGCTTCCGCTGTCAGCTGCCCGAAAGAAGAGACACACGCGTAAGTATGTCCCTGGCCCTACCTTCCCCTGGGGAGGAGCCAGGCAGGGAAAAGTCTCCCTCCCGCTTTTGCTCCCCACAGTTCAGTTAACCAAGCCCTGACCCTGAACTTCTCCCTGGTCCCTAGCCAAGTTTCTGTTCTTTTGTTTAAGCAATATCACTTTCACCTTTATTTACTGCCTGGCCAAGGGAAGGGGTGCCCTGGAGCTCCGGCCAGACAGCTCTGGGTTGTGGGCTGGTGGGTAGGATGGCGGGTGTGGTGTAGGTGGCAGTGAGAAGTCTGGTTGGTCATCCCAGCTCTATTGCTTTCTAGCTGTAACCGCATTGCAGTTGTCTGCAAAATGGGTCGAGCTCCTCCAAGGTGTCCATGCCAACGACGTGAGCTCATTTAAAGAGGAACCCAGCACGGTGCTGGCACTCTGCATGTGGCATCCGCTCTTGCTAGTGATTTCAGTGCTAGGCTTCTCCTGGTGACAGGCTGAAGGACTTAGGGGTACCTTTCCTACTTTCATGCCTCTATCCTAAACACTGGTTGGGGTGTACATCTGGGGGGACAGCTGCTGCCAGTGGATTTGCTGAGGCCCTTCCCAGTGGCCACTAATCTTGAAGTGAAGTGGAAAGACAGTTACAGCCTGGGAGACGGGAGACCCAACTTCTCAGTCCAGCTCTGGGGCTGGGGTGACCTTGTCTTTTGATCTGTTTGCCCGGTTATAAAAGGAGAAGGCTGGGCTCCTTTTGGGAGGTTAGTCCCTGGAGAACAAAACAACGCCCACTCCCTCTTCTTTTCTGTGGCTAGCGCTGGGGATGCACCTGGCATCTCTAAACCCCCAGGCACTGGGCCCCAGTGCCCACCAGCCACGGGACCAGCAGGGTGTGCGTGACTCGGCTCCTGGATGCCAGGCGCATGTCTGTGAGAAGGACAAAGACGCAGGGAGACCTGAGCGCCCGGGGAGTGTGCCTGTGCACGCACACACATGTGAACACACGTTCCCACGCAGGGATGGGGTGAGCTGGGGTGAACAGGCCACAGCCTTTGCCAGGAGCTGGGTGGGGTCCCTCTCTGGTCAGGACTGAACCAGCTGCTGGGTGGCCTGGTTCTTCAAAACCACCGGGGCTGAATGGGCCTCTTTTGTAAAGAGTGGGGGGTGGGGGAGGGCTGTTGGTGCGCCCCTCCCCCCCACAAAGGCTTGATTGCTCTGGCCTTGCCAGCTAGTGTCAAAGGGCTCCCACCCACTGGGCATTTCCCTCTTGTCAGGGATGGTGGGCAGAGGGGCTGATGAAGGATTAACTTCCTGTGCCCGCCCCTCAGCACTGCCTCGAGCAGCATCCAAGCCTCTTGACCTGCTAGCAAGTGTGAGGCTCATGGAGGGCTGCCTTTAAAGCCCCCTGGCCCCGGTGTCTTGCCCTCTGTGCGAAGCTGACCCTCACACAGGCCCTTTCTTCCTCTCCAGCACCCTGGTATGCCAATGAAGGGTTACGGAGGCCAAATGACCACAAAGAAGGGCTGAACGGAGACTAAATCTTGGTTCAGCCTCGGTTTTGCTGCTGACTTGGCAGCAGGGTCGGCCTCCTGCCTCCTCTCGTCCTGGGCTTCATTTCACCAATTTGAAGTCGTCAGTCACTATCAGCCAGTCAGCGCCATAGTCCCATGGGTTGTTTTGAAACACTCCCTAGCACTTTCACATACTAAAAGAAAGTCAGAATGTGTAAACAACATTCCGTGGCTCCTGGGAACTAGGAGGGGTGGGAGGGTCTCAGCCTGAAGCAGCCCAGCCCAGGACCCCAGCCCCCTGACCCCCATGGCCACGCGGCCTTCTGGGTCCTGGGCTAGATTTGATCTTCGCTTAGCGGGGATCCCTTGTTGCCTGGGTAGGACACCAGGCCTTTGTACACAAGTGCCCAAGCACTTTATACGGATGTGTGTGGTTAAAGCTCCAGTGAGCTTTATTTATTTATTTTTTTTAAAGATTTATTTATTTATGCGTACAAGCACTGGGGTACAGGTCAGATGTGTGGGGGGGGGGGTGAGAGGATTCACCACAGAGAGCAGGGAGCAGAACAGGCAGATCAACTGAAGCACACTGCTGAGGAGAGCAGCGGCCACAGCAGGAGAGGTCTGCCGCACCATGTGGGTCCCCTCCCTGGCCGGCAGCAGGGATCGAACTCGTGCTGCAGTGGCTGCGGTCTGCTTCATAGTGCGTTGCTTAACCCACTGCGCCACCAGGGAGGCCCCTCCAGTGAGCTTTATATGGATGTGGTTAAAGCTCCAGTGACGCACACCTGGAGACTGGACCAGTGTGGCTACTCTCTGCCTGTGTGACCTTGGGCAAGTGATGTTACCTTTCTGAACCCTTGTTTCCACTTGGAAAGCCGCCGAGGTCTTGTTCTTTGAGATGATGAGCCCCTTTGGGAATCTGCAGCAGGAGAAGGGGGGCAGGTGCTGGTGGCCGGAGCTCTGGGACCTGCCCAAGGTGTAGGCAACTTGCAAGACCTCCAATGAGCCTGCCTCCTGAGCTGCCAAACCAAAGCCACGGCCCTGGGCTGTGTGTGGGGAGGGGGTAGGCTGGAATTCCAGCCCGGCAGTGCAACAGCTCCCAATTCCCTAGTCATGAGGTCATCCTTAACCAGTACTTAACCTCTTCTGGCTCCCACCACCATGTGTGCCAAGCCTTCAGCAGAGACTCCCCTCTGGTGGGAGGGGGAACTGTTCACTGCCTTCCTGCCTTCTGGGAATTCGGCAGGCGTCTGCCCTCGTGGGGGTGGATGAGGGCGTGCGGGTCAGGTCCTCCCGCCTCTCCCCGGAAGCCCGTGGAGTGAGTACAGGGAGAGCTAGGGCCTCTCTGGCGATAGCAACCTGACTTAGGATGGGAGCCGGACTTAGGAGCGCGTGCACCTTCCAGGCTCTCCCTGTGTCACTGGCCATCCCAGCTGTGCGAAAGACAGCCTGGGGGCAGACAGAACAGCTCTGGCCTTTTTCTACTGGGAGCTACATAACTGACTCTCACCATGTGACCTTGGGCGAGTCAGGGCCCTGTTCAGGCCTCAAATTCCTTGAAATGGGAGGGCAGGACCTCCCTGGCTTCTCAAGCTGGTGTTCTGAGTTTCGGAGTAGGACCTTCCCCTACCACTCCCCCTCCTGGAATTAGGGGATGGGGGAGCGATAATCAGAATGCCTTGGGGAGCTGTGTGTGCTGAACATAATTGAAACCCTGACCCCTCTGGCAAAGAGTAGACACATTCCTATCTAAATCAATTGATGGAATAGTGAGCTTTGCCCGGGTCTGCTGTGTTATGGACAACCAGAAGCCAAAGCGCAAGAGCCAAGAGGAAGGGTGGTGGACATTCCAGATGTCCCCTGCCCTCTCGAGGGACTTTGTCTTCTGCTGGCTGAGCGCGGGGATGGCTGCAGAGTGGCTGGTGCATCCCTTGTAGGACCTTGGGAAGGGCTTTTTTGCTTCTCTGGACCATCCACACTTTGCTTTTGAAAGCTTCTCTGTGGGGGGTGGACCTGAGATTCCACTGGATCAGCCAGGACCTGGGGGGGGGGGGTGGTGATGTTTTCCTGGGTGGCCCAGGTCTCTGAGAGTGGCCTGGGCCTGCCTCTGCCTGCACCGCAGCAGCAGGCTCCTCTGTGGGCTCCTCTGTGGGAGCCGTTTGGAAGGCTGGATATGAGCGAGCACTTTTGCTGCTTGGGTCGCCGGTTCTGGCAGTGCCCTGGCCCGAGGCTGTGCTGGCATGTGGGCGAAGGGAGCCGGCCCTGCCTGCCACAGCCCAGTCTGACTCAACTGGGAAAGGTGTCCCAGCTGGGCAAGGCCAGAACCAGCAGCCCTGCCCGGCTGTGGGTGGATCAGCTGTGACGCCTCATAGGAGGAACTGAGGGAGACAGTGTCCTCTGAGGTCACCCTCTGGTTCCTCACTTTTCCACTCACTACTTGTGTCACCAAAGAGCATGATTCTCTCTCTCTCCTGCCCAGTTTCCCCGGGTGTAAAATGGAGTCACCGACGGCCTGTGTGGTTAAGAACAGGGACGGCATAGAGCAAGCACGTCATAATGGCACCGAGTCATACCGATTAACATCTTTATTATTTTTATGAACCAGGAGGGCATGGACACTTGCCTAAGATCTCACAGCAAGCTAGGGACCAGGACGGGCTGGAACCTGGGGCTCTGGGCTCTGGCCTGATCCCTGACAGCACCCTGGTTTGCTTCCCAAAGGCCCACTACTCTGCATCTCAGGGCTCAAGGGCTGGGATGGAGCCCCGGGGGACTGTTAGCTTATGTGTGGCTTTTTAAATTCTAGATCCGAGAGACTGAGGTCATCGACCCCCAGGACCTCCTAGAGGGCCGGTACTTCTCTGGAGCCCTCCCCGACGACGAGGATGTGGGGGTCCCAGGGCAGGAGTCTGATGACTTTGAGCTGTCCGGCTCTGGAGATACGGGTATGCGGCTTTGGTGGGCAGGTCGGGGGTGTGGGGCTGAGGGGATGTGGCCTCCCCTGGGAGGGTGACCCAGGCTGGAGTCCTGGGTTTTGTGGGGCTTTCCTCCAGGGCCGTCCGCACGCTAGAGGAAACAAAAGTGGCTGGATCAACGTTTTCCATCCCTGGGATCTTCCCCGGGCTCTTCTTTGTTCCTTGAGTTGTCCTTGGTGGCTCTGGCTTTCTGAGTGTCGGCCTGGGCCTGTCCACTCTTGGTCTTGAGCATGGGCACCGCAGAGAAGCCTGGCCTGGTGCTTATGTTCCTTTGGCAAGGAGAGGGCCAGCTCGGGAGCCTGGGGACGTGCACGTGCAGAGGTGTGGGGGGAGCCAGGAGCAGACAGACCCCTGGCGTTGGTAGGGGGGCCTCTGGGCTGGGGCCAGTCCTCCTGCAGTCTTCTCTGACTTCCTAGCCCTGGCTGCTGGGCCCACAGCGCAACCGAGAAGCATCCCTCCTTTGTGCAGGGGTCTGGCTTTGAAGTCCCGCCGTCCTGGCTTCCTTCTGCCACCTGCGCCCCCTGAGCCCGAGATTCCTGATGTATAAAACAAGAAGGCCCCATAGTGGAGAGCGGGCTGCATTAGCGCTCTTGCCACACACCGGCCTCTCAACAAACAGTGTAGTTTCTAGTATTTCACATCGCTGTCTAAAGCCTTCTCAAATGCATTCCCAGGGCGACCTTGCTAAATGTCGATGCTGGTGCCTTAGGCCCGAGACTGTGTTTCTAAGCTGCTCCCAGGTGATGCCTTTGGTCCTGGGTCCGGCCTTGACTCAGCAGGGGTTGGAGCTGCGGAGCATCTGCTCAGCTACCCGCTTCATGTTGCAGGGAGACTAGGAGGCCTCGGGAGTCCCACTTTACAGGTGTGGTGGCTGAGCTGGGGTGGGGACAGTCACTTGCTGGGCATTGAGCATCAGGAAGCTGTTGTAAGTAAGGACTCTCCCCAGCTGAAGGGTCATCATCTGGGGGTGACTGACCCCACATTCACACACAGTCTTTCTGTCCTTGCAGATGACTCTGAAGACCCCAAGATCTATCCTAAAATCCAGCCCCTGGTGAGTGTCTGCTTGCTGTGCCCCTCCCCCTCGCTCCTCCCTCCACAAGGGGGCTTTGGTTTGGGGCCCAGCTGTGGGGTCCTGACGCAGCACTCACTCGGAGGGGCTTGCACCCCCTTTTCCATGCATGTGTTGGCATTTCCCAACATCATAGCCAAATCACATTGGCTTCAAGAGACTACATTTTTTACTTAAAGTGGCCATGAGTGTTTTCCCACATAAGTAAATGTTTTTCCTATTCATTGTTATAGTGCACTACATCTAGAACTACCTACTAATAGTTCACCTGAGTCCCTTTATTGGTAAAAAGTTGTTTATGATGTTTTCATATTCTAAAATTTGACCCCTACAGCAACCATCTCTTCCACCGACCCCTGATTAGCTGCTCAGGACAGAGTCCTTGGCGCCACGTGGCTGCATTCATGGCGGGGGGTGGTAGGTGGTGGTAGGGGGGCATTTCTTTGGTCACCAAACTGCCCTGCAGAGCAGTATCTGGAATGCCCACTGACCAGCAGTGAGCCGGAACACCCACGTCCCTGGACCCTGGGTCTCATCAGTCAAGAGCCTGTTTGGGGCAGATACAGTAGAAAGCCCAGGGAAGGATACTGGCCAGCATAGCCTTTGAGAGGCTGTTGCTGCTTTCTCCAAGACCACGTGGTTCAGCTGGAGAGATGGCAGAAGCAGATTCTCCACCTGGCTGACTGTCCCTGTCCCCGTTCTGGGTCGTTCCCTTCCCTGCACTGCACTGAGTGTCGCTCCCCACTGCCCCGTCCCCCACCAACAGGAGCCTCTAGACAATCGCATCCCTGAGAGGACAGGCCCTGGAAGGCGGGTCCCCACTGAACCCAAGGAGCTGGAGGAGAACGAGATCATCCCCAAGAAGATCTCACCCTTTGAGACTGAGGATGTGTCCAACAAAGTGTCCATGTCCAGCACTGCCCAGAGCAGCAGCATCTTTGAGAGGACAGAGGTCCTGGCAGGTAAGGTCCTGTGCTCCTTGAAAGGACTGGGAGGGGGAGAGGCCCAGCAGGGCTAGTGCTTGGCCCCTTCGGCTCCTTGAGACCCCTTCTCAGTGGCACTCAAGGTGCCCTGGGCATTGACGGATCAGACCTCCCTAAGGGAGAGGGTGACTGATTCTGTGTGTGTGTGTGTGTGTGTGTGTACGTACCTGCACACATGCGCACAGCCCAGTGGAAGGAAAGACTTGAATCTCAAAGGCAAATCATTCACTTGCCTTAAGTCCTTCTCATATTTTCAAAGCACTTTTACAGCCTGGGTTGGCACCTGGGGAGTTAATGATGAGAGGCTGAGAAGCCCACGGGCTCCTTAGGAGTGGTCCTTAGGTGTGGGCCCCCTGCCCCCTGCTCTCTATAGCCTTGTGACCTTGGCTCAGCAGCTTTCTGACCTCGGTTGATAAGGTGAGTCTCAGTGTCCTTCTTTGTAAGTTGGTACAGCGAGGCCACCTTGGGTTGGAGCGATGATTCCATGAGAAATAGGAGCTGAAATAACTTTCTAGACTGTGAAGGGCTGTTCTGATTTGTTAATATAATGTGCCATGGAGTCTTCCCTGCTCCTTCACAGTAGGTGACGCACAGGCCCCACAGGTCTCGGGGGACAGGTTAAGAAGATGAGGCCTAGAGAGGCGATAAGTTTGGCTTCAGGCGAGAGGCGCAGCTCTTCCCTGTAATGGGGCAAGTCACGTCCCAGGGTGAGGCTTCAGGAGTGGCTCTGTGAAGCTGGTGCACCCCTGCACCTGGGGGGTGTTGTCAGAGGGAACTCCCTTTCTGGCCAGGTTTTACAGTCAGGGGCCAGTCTGGCGGAGCCAGGGCGGTGAGTGGGTGCATTCAGGACGGAGTCTTGGCAGCAGTGCTGAGAGATAGAATTGGCCTGGCTGTGGCAGAGCAGATGCTCCTGCGGGTCGGACCCGCATCATCTGACACTGCGGGTGCCTGGGGCAGAGCTCCTGGCTCAGCCCAGCTGAGTGCATTTACTAAGCACTGTGTGTTGTGCCAGGCCCTATTCAGGGTGTTAGGGATGCAGATCTAAACCAGAAAGGTTTACATGAATGACGATTAAGTATTCACCATGCACTGTGCCAAGTACTTTAAGTGGATTAATTTATTTAATCCTTAGGACAAAGGCAAGAGAAAGGTAGTAGTAGTCCCGTTTTTGCAAGGAGAGAAATGAAGGGACTTGCCTGGCATCACACAGCCAGTAACTGGGGGAGATGGGAGTGGAACAGAGGTTTTTTTTTTTTTAGAGATTTTATTTATTTGTGCATACAAGAGCTGGGGGCAGGCCAGAGGGGCGGGGGTGAGAAGATTCACCGAAGACAGAGCAGGAAGCAGAACAGGCAGATCACTGAAATACGCTGCTGAGGGGGAACAGCGGGCAAGGCAGGAGAGTTCTGCTGCACCATGTGAGTCTCTTCCTGGCCAGGGATCGAACTCTTACTGCAGTGGCTGCGGAAGCCCCACAGTGCGGTGCTCAACCCCTCGTGCCACCAGGGAGGCCCATCTGGCTGTATTTGCAGTAACAGAAGCCAGAGCATGTGGTGTCTGTAACTCAGCAGTGTGGGCATCGCGTGTCACACCTGTGTCCCCGGGTGTGCATAGCGGGTGCCTGTGGGCGGAAGTGTAGGCCCCTGAAGGTGTGTGTGCTCTGTGAGAGCTGGAGCAGGTGCTGCTGGGCTAAGGCTCCTGGGCTGGGTGTGTCTGTGGGGTTTCCACTCTGCACCCTTCCCAGCTCTTGGCTCGGTTCGTGCTCAGCTGTTGCCGGGAGTTGGCCTGGTGTTTGGAAAGAACCTGGTCTCAGACTCAAGTCCATGCCTGTTGGGTGGCAGCTTTGTCGCTCGAGTTGTCAGTGGCTTGTTGTGTGACCAGCTTCTCTGAAATGAGGTCGTGAGCATCCAATGAGGCCTCGGCTGCTGGTGCCAGTGCTGGTGACACTGAGGCTGTCCAGCTGGGGAGGAGGTCCCTGTGAGTGGCTGTCACCCCTCTCTCCTCTCACCCCTCCAGCTCTGATTGTGGGTGGCATCGTGGGCATCCTCTTCGCCGTGTTCCTGGTCCTGCTGCTGGTGTACCGCATGAAGAAGAAGGACGAAGGCAGCTACGACCTGGGCAAGAAACCCATCTACAAGAAAGCCCCCACCAACGAGTTCTATGCCTGAAGCTTCTTCGTGGGCACCGGCTTGGACTGGGGGGAGGGAAATAGAAGGATTTTGAAGGGTGGACGTTAAGGGAGGGGGAGGGCTACCTAGTACTGACCTGTCAGCATCTCCAGCTCCCGTGACATGTCCAGTGTAAGAAGAGATGGCATCTCTGTGGCCGCCTGCCTCTTCCTGGTTCTCTGGGCCTCCCATTGTGCCCCTGAAAAAACGGGGTGAAACCTGGCCTTTCTGAAGGCCAATCCAAGATCGGATCCTTTCCTAACCTTCCAGCTTAGAAGCTAAGCCCAGTTCCAGAGCATCTGCTGATCATGCCTCATCCAGAGCCCCACTGAAGCTGGGGTGCTGGCTTGAGGTTGCCCCAGCAACTGAGAGGAGTACCTAGAACCTTCTGCACCTTCATGCATGTCCATCAAAGGGCACTTGCGACCATGATAAGTCGTTTCTGTGATCTTTGGGCCATTCTGGGCTCTTTCGAGTGACTTGGAAATCTGACATTTTTATTTGGGGAGGGAGGGGAAGCGGGGGGAAGAGGGCAAGAGCTGACTGTTGATACAAAAAGGGTTTGTAGGATAGCTGTAAATCTGTGTTTAGGGGTCTTTTGTTAATGGTTCATTCCTTCATGCAGCCCTCTGCTGGGCCAGAGCAGGCCCTGTGGAGGTGGCCTCTGCTTCCCGCGCAGTTCCAGAGCACCTGCTAAGTTTATATTTAATGTTTTTTGTTTTGTTTTTATTTCTCAAAAATGAGAGGAGCCGGAGATATGACTTTTATTAATTTTTTTTTTTTACTATTTATAGCTTCAGACAGGGCCCCTGTTCCCTTTTTCCTCTTTTTCTTTACTTCCCTCCCCCATTTTGTAACACTCCACGCTCTCCTGCTCATGCCCTTGGCCCTTTCTGAAGCTGCCTCCTCTGAGAAGTAGCTTTTGTGGAAACACAGTTTCCTGGCAGAACCCATGATATAATGTAGGGGATGACGGGACTTTTGTCTTTTTTTCTTGTAATATATTATTATTCCTCTTTGGTTCTAGAGAAATAGATGAAATATATTTTTTCAGGAAGCAGTGTGGTATTTCCAGTTTGACGTGGGCGGGGTGGCTGAGTGAGTGAAGTTCTGTGTGACTGCGTGGATTGGGCCTGTTTGTCTCGCCTCCCGGCGCCTTCTCCTGACTGGCATGGAGGGGCCTCAGCTCTGTGCTCTCCCTTCTTTCTAGCTTTTGCCTGGAGCCCCAGGGGTTCCTTGGCGGGCTTTCTGAAATGTCAGGGAGAATCAGAGGATCGCACTGTGCCGTGCTGCCACCGCTGACCGTGTGTGGATATTCTGTCAATTAGGACATGAAGTGCGAGTTCATTCAGTTACACTAACCACATTCAAGCGCTCGTGACCTCGTGGCTGAATGGCGCTGTCCTGAGTGTGCAGGGAGTGGCTGTCCCCACAGAGAGGGCAGCACTGCTGGAGCTGCAGCTCCTGTCCGTGCTGCTGGGGTGACCTTTGTCTCCCTGGGCAGAGGGGGATAGGAGAGAGCTGATCAGGCCAAACTCTGAGCCTGTCATCTGTGAGCCTCCCTGTCCAGAAAGGAGGGATGGTAGCTGGGCCTGGCCGGACCCTACCTTGTCCTGACCCCACTGGCTGGGGTGGGAGGAGTTCCCCTTGTTTCCTGTACCCTTTACCACCACGACCTGGGGTTCCAGCTGGCTGGGTCCTCTTCCCCTCCCTCCTCCCCACCCCAGTCCTTCCCCTCCAGCTACTTCAGGAGTGAGACCCTTTTCTGTAACTTCCTCACATTGTTGTCTGTTACTGATTTTTTGATAAAAAGATAATAAAACCTGGTACTTTCTAGATCGCCTGCCTCTGTGGTCCTCAAGTTCCTAACAAGTCATCTTTTCTGGGATCTGTATTCCTGGATCTCAGTGGGACCTGAGATCACTACTCTGGCCACAATGCCCTTTGGGGTGTCGGCCCCCACCCTATCCCCACCCCCACCCCCAGGTAGAGCCATCAGGAGCCTGGGTACCTAGAGAGAGGGGGAAGACCAGGAGCACCTGCGGCCCGAGGGCACATCCTGCCTGCCTCAGTGTTTTGTTTAGGCAGTACCATGTCTAACACACACACACACAATCCTTAGATTTGGTGCCAGCTGGAGAAATGAGCATGTTTCCCATAAAACTCCAGCTCCCCCACTTCTCTTGGGAAAAACTCAAGATTTGGCAGCTCTCGGGCTGCAGAGAACTGCTGGGGGTTGACCAGCAGAATGCTTCCAGAAAAGGGCCCTGCCTGCTCTCTTCCTGGCACCTGCCCCGCCTCTGCCTGCACTGTACTTGGCAGGCTCAGCATTGCCCCCCTCTCATAAAAGCACTGGCAGGTGGCTAAGACCCTTGCTTCCAAGGGGGAAATCTGCCCTTTGCTTGTAGGTACACAGAGACCTAATTCCAGGGTTTTGGGCTCTGGTCTTTTTCACTTGGTGCCACATCTCCCAGTGCTTTGCTGGGGGTCATGGGATGGGTGGGAAGGGAGAATGCAAAGAGGGTCCAGTTCCAAAGAGGAACTGATGGTCACAACAAAAAAGATAGAGGTGGGGTTCAAACCCATGCCATGGGCTCTGGAATCTGCTCATAACCACCTGCCAGTTAGAGAGTGTGTCACGCAGACTCTAAACTGGGGGCCGTTCAGGCCCCCTGTACCCCTCTGAGATGGCCAGTGGTCTCGGATCCCTCCTGAGGTCTCCGCTGCACTATTTACCTGATTCAGTGCTATTAGTCACATGTAGCTACTCAAATTTAAATTTATCTCAAAAACTAAAATTTGGCTCCTCAGTTGCACTATCACCTTTCAAACACTCCAAAGCCACCTGTGGCTGGTGGCACAGACATCGGACGGACCCATTGTCTAGAAATTGTATTAGGGCTGACGTAGGATGGTATCAGATTACGGGTCAGGGCCTCCGATTTGGATTTCAACAGCTGTCACCTGTGCTAGAGCAGCCCGCAGGGAGCTAGGTCAGAGCCTGGACACAGTAAGCAGTGGTCCTCTCCTCTCGCCAGCACCACCCTTGGGTGAGGTATCAGCTCGAGAAGGCCCCTGTGTTCCCTATTGCTGTGTAAAATTACCCCCAAAGTAAGGGCCTATGACTATACAAGTATTTCACGGAGTTTCTGTGGGTCAGGAATGTGGGAACAGCTTAGCTGGGCGGTGCTGGGGTTTTGGGAAGTCGTATTCATGATGTCGGCTGCTAGGCTGAGAGCTTGGCTGTGGGGAGGAGGTTCCACTTCCAAGGCGGCCTGCCAAGCTGGTGGGCCTAATGGCTGGAGGCCTCAACTCTCACCTTGGGGACACCACATAGGACTGCCTGGGTGTCCTCAGGACACATTGGCTTTCCCAGAGAGGCAGGTGGAAGGTACCATTCCTGTCATGGCTGAGACCTAGAAGTCACTCACAAGGTCGGTCCTTTTGGTTGGGAGGGGTCCAGAAGGGCAGGAATAGCAGGGAGAAGTCTTCATTGTCTTGAAGGCAGTTCCTCTAGCACCCCTGCTGGGTCACTCTGGGGTTAACTTATCTGGAGACTGAGTAGAACTTGCTGTGATATCTTATCTGAGAATTGGGAAAAGGAAGCGGAGTGTGAATTTTGGACAATCTCTAGCCTTTTTCTTTCAAGAAGCCACTAATCTGAGGCAGCAGAAACACTCACCCCCATATGGGATGTTTCCATTATGGTGCTTGGGGAGGCCTCATGGCCAAATAGGTTTCCCCAGCCAATAATTTGCTGTGTGTTTTGGGGGTGTGGGATAGGCAGAATTCCAAGATGTTGCCCAAGATTTTGGACCCCTGGTGCATTATACAACCTGTCCCCTCCCTTTGAGTAAACATAATGGATGTCATTCCCATGATTGAGTTACGTTAGATAACAAAGGTGAGGCATCATAAACATGTCACTAAGGTCCTGAATTACTGTTGACCTTTGAATAATATGGGTTCACCTCTATGTGGATTTTCTTATAAACAGACAACATAAAGATACAGTATCGCTACACGCAGTCCATTCCTGTAAATGTCTTTTCCTTATGATTCTTTTAATAACACTTTATTTTCTCCAGCTTATTTGATTGTTGAAGCACAGAATATACATTTACTATACAAAATATGTGTTCACTGAGTATTTGTTTTCAGCCAACAGTAGGCTTTCAGTAGTTATATTTCTTGGGAGTCAAAGGTTATTCTCAGATATTTGACTGTGTCGGAGTCGGCACTCCTAACCCCTGTGTTGTTGAAGGGTAGTTGATTTTTGAGTTAGCAAAAGGTTTTTTTGGGTGGGTCAGGTATAGTCAATTAAAAGACGTATAAAGAAGATCTAGAATCTTCCTGATAAGGAAGTTAAGAGCGGAGCTCTCCTGTCGACTTTGACAAGCAAGTTGCCATGAGATCTGCAATTGCAAATTGCAATGAACTTTGCCGGCAATCCTGGGAGCTTGGGAGCAGAATTCTGAGCTTCTGAGATAGTAGCCCTGACACCTCAGTTCTCCTCTTGGGTGTCCCTGAGCAGAAGACCCAGTTAAGCTCTGCTTGGACACCTGTCCCATGAAAACTATAGGACAATAAATGTGTGTTGTTTTAATCTGGCACGTTTGGGGTAAGTTGTTATATAAGAAAGAAAAATAATACAGGAAGGTCACTTACTTCCTCTGAAACATCAACTCCCCCATCTGTTCAATGGTGAGTACAGTATTGGATCACATCTAAAAGAGCTTTAGAAACTACAGTGAGGGCTGCTAACCCACAGAAGGTGGTTACATGCACCAGGCTCTGTTCAAAAGGCTTTACACATATTGGCTTTTTTTTAAAAAAAAAAAAGATTTATTTATGCATGCGTACAAGAACTGGGGTATAGCTCAGAGGTGTGGGAGGTGAGAGGATTCACCAGAGACAGAGCGGGGAGCAGAGCAGGAAGATCGACTGAAATACACTGCTGAGGGGAGCTGAGGATGAGACAGGAGAAGTCTGCTGTGCCATGTGGGTCCCCTCCCTGGCTGGGGATTGAATTTGTGCTGCAGTGGCTGCAGATGCTTCATAGTGTGGTGCTTAACCCCTTGCACCACCAGGGAGGCCCATATTAGCTTTTCTATTCCACCTCACATCTTCTGAAAAAAATACTGATGTCCCTATTTATAGAAGAGGAAACTGAGGCTTGGAGAAGCTAAGGCACTTGAAATGACCAGCACCCCGGGCTAGTACACATCATTTTGATTCCAAGATGGCTGAAAAGTCATCATTATCTGTGCATGTCTTCATTTTAAGGGGACCTCTCTGATAACATAGGAGTAACTGGTGTGAGGAGACATAAATGCATGTGTGCACACACAATATGTCCTCACTTAATGTTGACAACAGGTTCTTGGAAGCTATAACTAAATGAATTGCCACAGGGCGGGGGTGGGGGCACAGACTCACTGGAAGTCATCCTCAGGGAAGTGGGTCCTTGCTCATGCATCCATGGGGTTGCTTTTTTCAACAACATTACAGATGCTATTTTGGGGGATATTTAAAGATCTGTGGTAGAGCAGGGCAAACCCAGCCAAGCCCCAATATTCCTCCCCAGGCGAGCTCCAGCAGGGTGGGGAAGGGGAATGTTTTGAGCCAGATGAAGGCTTGGGGCTAAGCTTGGTAGAGCGGACCCCCCTTCAGTGGTCTGTAACCAGGGTGAGTGCATAAAGAACTTGGTCATGAGACTCTGCCAGCCCCCTTGAGCCCGCCCCCAAGTGGCTGATAGATGACTGGAGCAGGTGTTCACCACTTCACCCCATTACTGTGCCACCATTTCTTCCCTACCTCTGTCCCTTGGGGACTGAAACAGAGCCAGGCTTGACTAGGAGATGAGTGTGGTCAGGGCAGACACCTGCAAGGCTTGCTAGATATTGCCTTATGGTTTCATGATCCCCTTTAAAACCACTTCCTCTCGCCCAGGCCATCGCCACAGTGCCCTCAGTGGTCTATACCCTCCCCAGGGAACTTGGTGTCTGAAAATGGTACCCGCACTGTGGTTTTGTAAGTCTCTCTTTGAGGAAGCCCAATTTCAAAGGAACATAAGTTGAGCCCTCAAAATAACTAAAAGAATCAGAAAAGAGAAACTCCAAGGTCAAAGGTTCAACCAGGCTTGTTTGTTCGTGGTGGGGCCTCAGCAACAGGAGAGCCAGTAGCAGGGAGACTGGGCAGAGACTTTGACCTGGTTCTTCCCACACGAGAAGCCCAGAGCTTGGGTTTGGCACCAGTTTAGGATTCAGACCAGCTCTGCCATCAACCCACTCGTGAGCTTTGTGGGTTTCTTACTGCAGCTGTTTCCCCAACTGTAAAATGAGGAAGAAATATGGACAAGAGCGGGCCTCCCTGGTGGCGCAGTGGGTTAAGCAACGCACTATGAAGCAAACCAAAGCCACTGCAACACGAGTTCGATCCCTGCTGCCGGCCAGGGAGGGGACCCACATGGCGCGGCAGACCTCTCCTGCTGTGCCCGCTGCTCCCCTCAGCAG
>JAGFMF010011599.1:818392-840229 GCA_019455555.1 Galemys pyrenaicus | reverse complement strand
TCTGTGGTGAATCCTCTCACCCCCCACACCTCTGGCCTGTACCCCAGTGCTTGTATGCATAAATAAATAAATCTTTAAAAAAAAAAAAAAGAAATATGGACAAGAGCAGTGATCCTCAACCCGTGTGTGTGTGTGTGTGTGTGTGTGTGTGTGGTGGTGGTGGAGAGGGGAGGGGTGGGATTCTGATACTGGGAGCATGGAAAAGTGAAGACTATCCTTAAAGAACTTTGGTTCTCTTAACTAGATAGAAACTTGCAATTCCTGAGAGGGAACAGTGCCACCTGCTGGCATTATTTTGCACTTGCAGACTCAAAATAGGTCAACACAACACATTTAAGCCCGATTTAAGACCGTGCAGTGTGCCTTCTGGGACAAGCAGTGATGCGCTCCTTTCCATACATGAAGTTCACAATCTAGAGGGGACACCTGACATGTACATAATGGTCTTTGATCCTAGGTGGGGCTGTGACACGGGCAGGTGCAGGCCCACCAGGCTCTATGCATAGACAGCCCTAGCTTGTTTCAGGCTCTGCTCTCACTGGTTTCAAGTACTTAACAGTTTCTTTAAAATATCTGACTAAAATATTTGTCTTTAAAATATTGTTTCGCGGGCCTCCCTGGTGACACAGGGGGGTTGAGCGCCACACTATGAAGCATCTGTGGCCACTGCAGCACAAGCTCTATCCCCAGCCAGGGAGGGGACCCACATGGCACAGCAGACCTCTCCTGTCTCACCCGCTGCTCCCCTCAGCAGTAAATTTCAGTAGATCTGCCTATTCTGCTCCCCATTCTGTCTCTGGTGAATCCTGTCACCCTCCCACACCTCTGGCCTGTACCCCAGTTCTTGTATGCATAAATAAATAAATCTTTAAAAATAAATAAAACATTGTTTTGCACTGGGGGCCACAAATTGGAAAAAGTGGCACCTGAGCAGGAAGAAGCCTGTTCTGGTGCAAAGGGAGAAGCAAAGCCCTCCACAGTGCAGTAGGTGGGGGGGTGGGGGTAGTTTAGGAACTGCAAAGGCATTAGATGGAGTCAGGCTGGGGGCTAGGAGGACCTGCAGGGACTGTCTGCTTAGGGCTGGTGACATGCATTTCCCTCCTGTCCCTGTGTCTCAGAAGGCAGCTGGGATTCTGAGATCCCAGATTCCAGGGGTTGTGCAAGTGGGTCCATGGGCTCTAGGGCGCTCTGTGGAGGGCACAGAGGAAACCAGAGCCTGGTGGGTGGGCCTGGCTCCAAGGCCTACTGTGGTTCTTAACCTCCAGGGCTCCTGCCTTGTGGAGTTGGCAGAGCAAGTCCTTGAGGGCAGTATTGAACCCCAACTCCCCATGTGGTACTCCATGAGCCCCTTAGCCTCCTGTTTTGACTTCATCAGGGAAAGTGAGGTCACAGTCTCCAGACCAGGCACTCACACTGGGGACACTTGTCAGGATTCCCTCGTGGGAATATGGGTGGCTTTGAACAGCCTCCTCCGTCCCTATCAGAGTGGGTTTCAGCCTGGGGACTGCAGATGACAGGACTCAGCTAAGACTGTGGAGTGTAAAGAGCAAACCTCGTTTCCTCCTCAGGGGAAATGTCAACTGTTTCTTTCTCATGGGGCTTTCCGTGTTCTGGGGGTGGAATGAAGTGGGGTGATTTCTGCAGAACCAAGCTCTTCCTCAAAGTTCAATGAAGGGCCAGTGTGGGGTGAGGGGCCCTAAGCCCAATTCCAGCCCAGTCCTCCCCAGTTAGTACCATCAGGGCTGACACAGCAGACACCCCCTGCCTGGGTTCTGCTTCCCTGAGGCAGCAGAGCAGCAGAAGGTGGGCAGGCTGAGGGGGCAGGACTGCGACTTGGCACGTGTCCTTGGGACGTGGGCCACACAGATCAGACTCCGCTTGGACAGAGAGCTGTGACAGCAGGGCAGAGGGATCTCTGTCCTCAGGACTATGTCCCGCTGGGCCCAAGAGGGAGTGCCTGGGTGAGTAGTGAAGATGGCCGATCTGCCCAGCCGGCCCCTGCCCAGCCACCAAAGCGGTGGGCCAGAGAGCAAGCACAGGCAAGGGCATGTGCCCGCTCCAGCCTTAGGGAGAGCCCCCAGGGGCAGGGCCAGTGCTCCAGGGGGGAATCCAGGACTCCAGGCAGGACCCCAGGCTTCAGGAGGGGGTCCAAGTGGGAGCCTGGTGCCCAGGGGGAACTGGACACTCAGGTCAAACAAGACTAGCTCCCAAGGGCCATGGAGCATAAGCCGTGCCCCATGCTTTGGGGGGGGGTGGGGCGAAACTCCTCCTGGAGACACAGCTGAGGGCTCGTGGGACTGTTCCTGAGACTGGGAGATGCCGAGAGAGACAGAAAATGAGGGACAGGCACACACAAATGGAGAGACGCAGAGTTCTTGAAAGGAAAAGACCGGATTGCTTGGTTTAGAGTGAAAGAGCGCATCACTCCGGTGGTGTCTTAGATGTAGAAGGGGCTGTGAGTGAGCCCAGGCTGAGTATCTATGGCAACAGCTTTCTGCCGCTCAGGTTACACCCGTCCCTTCCCGATAAAGGGGCAGAGTAGGGCCTGGGCTCCTCCCCCCAACACCCGAGGGCAGAGGTGGGGTGGGAGGGGAGCCGGGCGCGCCTAAGTCTGGATGAAGAGGTGGAAGTTGGTGCGCGTGAACTCGTGGTGGATGCTCTCGAGGAGCGCGTCGGCGTTGGCAGCGGGCTCGGCGGCGCCCGGGGGACCCTGCCGCGCGCTGTACTCCGGGGTGTAGGTGAAGGAGAAGGCGCTGGGGTAGAAGAGGCCATCAGCACGCACGAGGCTCACCGGCACTGTGATGGGTGTGCGCAGCCAGCGCCAATCGCTGCCGAAGGCCGCCACGTCGGGAACCACGCACACCAGGGAACGCGGGCTTCTGGGGTGAGGGAGGGCGCGGGGGAGGGCTGCAGTGACACCAGTTAGGGCTGGTGACACGCACCTTCCTCTGGTCCCGGGGCTCCCCTCATCCCTGCCCCATACCTGTACATGGTTTCGGCCTCCACGTCCCCGAACCACACCCTGAGCCCCGCGTGGAAGTTCTCACCCTGGAGCTCCAGCGTGGCCACGTCGCCTCCGCCACTCAGCTAGTGGAGGGTGAACCCCCACGGTGTGGGCAGAGTCGCCTCGAGCCTGCGGCTTCCCTCACCAGCACCCCTACCCCCAGCGCGGTCAGGGGCCACGCCCAGCAGCGCCCCCTAGCGCCCAGATTCACCTCGAGGGTGCTGATGAGGGGCACCGGGGTGACCGGCTCCCGGGCGCAGGCCAGGCTGGTGCTGAAGGAGAATTCCACCGACTCGGTGCCTATGATGGTCCAGCAAGAGCTGTCATTGAGCAGCGCCCTGTTAGCTTCCTTTGGGCAGGGGGAGGCCTGAGAAGACACCAGAGGGCATCTAAACAAAAGTCTGGGGAGCCCCCTAGTGCCTGGGCTTCCCCATCCAGTTTCCTGTCCTAAGTGTGGTCTATCGCCCTTGTGAACCCAGACAAGACCCTACAGTTCTCTGAGTCAAATAAGTTCTCTGCACTTACTGTTTTTTAAGACTCCAGAATTCTATTTTTAAACATCACACAGTTCTACAGCCTAAAGTTTTCTGACTTACCATCTGGAAGGGACTATTGCACAATAGCAATGCTATTTTCTACATAGTATGATTGTATCGCAATCTTTTTTGAGATTTTCTGGGAGAACACCATTAGCTGATGACGTTAATAATTTCCCACGTTCCATGTGTCTGTCTTAACATTCTAGGCTTCTGTTGTAATAGTCTGTTCAACAATACACAATACGTTTATTATTTTTTTTCACATCCTATCCCATAAAAGACACGCTCGGGTGCCCTTGCAGGCCTCCCAGGCTCCCCTGCCCACAGAAGCTAACAGGGCGCGGTCGTAGCTCAACGGTCTATGACTAAGACTCGTTGGCGGGAGTGTTGCTCAGTAACATTCTGCTGCTGTTAACATTTCTGACTCTCTGAACCTGCCCTGCCCGCCCACGACCTGACAGTGTGTGGAGGGAGCACTGCTCGGCGAGGGGCAGCCAGGGGGACGACGGTCTGGCTTTCCCGGATGCTCTGCTTCTTACCTGGAACTGTGCCACCTTCTCTGTGGCCAGACATAAGTATGCGCCACCCCCTCCCGAAGAGCCCCCGGGGAACTGGAGGGCGCACTTGTGCAGCTGGGAGATGGGCTCGTCCACGTCGAGGAGCGCGCACTGTTTGGCCACTTTCCGGATGACCTGCCAGAGAAGGGTGCCGGGCAGGGCGTTGGGAGGTGCCTGGGTGCTCAGAGGCCACCCTTCCAGGTAGCTTCTGCTCCTCCAAGAGCCAAGGAGGTGCTGCCCCCGCTCTGGGCCCTTTACCCCCTCCAGCCCCAGAAACCACTGCACGTCCCGGTGAGCACCCTTGTACCTTGGGCCCTCACCCCAACCCCGCCCACGTGAGTCACACCTTTGGCATGGATCTGCCCCCCCACCAGTGTGCCCCGCTCTTCCATACCATGGGAGGTAGTGTGATGCCCGTGACGGTGCAGACAAGCTGCACCAGCGAGCCATAGCGGACATAGCCCTCTCGAGGTGGGAAGTCCCCCTGGGGACAGTGTTCATCAGCTGTGGGGGGGGGGGAAAGAAAGGGCGTTTCAGGGTCTCAAGTGTCCACTCCAATCCTGCCCTTTTGCCTTGGCTGCACCTCTCCTCACACATGGGTCCTGTGAACTGGGCTGGCACGCAGGGAGGGAACTAAGGCTGAAGGCTCTCATCCTGGAGAACCGCCCTCACAGACTTGTCCCCCCTGAGGTGAGGGGGAGGGCTGGACACGGGAGTTAGGACAAGCCAGTCAGTCACTGACTAGCCTCTGGGCCCTGCCTCTGAGCCTCAGCTCCTTGCGGTGATACTCACTTCGTTGAGGAATCACAGTGAAACTAAACGTATCATGTGTGCATGAGCCGTGCTCAGCCCTGGCCCTCTGGGGTGATTACCCAGGTGCAGCGTGAAGGCAGCCCACTGTCTCGCACTGGCCACAAAGGCCCCGTCCTCCACGGAGAGGTAGCGCGTGGAGACCGTCTGGGAGCGCAGGCGGTTGAAGAGGGACACCTTGGAGCCCGAGGAGATGCACACTGTGAGGGGAGGGGCGGTCAGTGCCCGAGCCTCTGCCCCTGTGACTGGCCAACCGCGCAGCCTCCATCCCCCGGGCCCCTCTGACTCGTGTGCCTGCGGAGTGGACACCCTGAGCACTCCCGTTCCGCCGCCGTCACTTGTCCAGTACCTGCTGTCGCCCTGCTCCGGTCCCCTTCTGCAGACTTGGACCAAGCACTCACAGTGCCTGCTTTGTGCTGGACTCTGGCTACCAAAGGTGATGAGACCCAGTTTTGCTCTGGAGGAGTTCCCGGCCTCACAGGGGGGACACACAGGGCCAGAAAGGTAACATCTCAACAGGGAGTGGTCAGGGTTGCGTTCGCCAGGGCTTCTTGGAGGAGTCCAAGTCCTGGCCGGGCCACGTCCTAGCTGGGCATTTTTAGGCAAGTCGCCTGGAACGTCATAGCCCCAAACGTCTCTAAATGAGCGGACAAATGCTCCAGATCTTATTTTCCTCTCTCATGACAACGATAGGGGACAGTGCCCACCTCATGGGAACACGGTGAGCGTCACACAGGATGTAAAGGCCCACCAGGCCTCCTCCTACCCCTCGCTCACCTCCTAGTGAGGCCTTAGGCAGGCAGGTTCTGGTCCTGGGATTTGCTACCTGCGCCCCAGGCCAGTACTTATCTCAAACTGCCTCTTGGTCAGCTGTGTCTCTCTCCTGCTGGCAGATGTGCCACTCTGGAACAGAGCAGACCCTGCCTTTATTTTGGGGAGTCCCGTCACCTAGCACGGAGCCCAGGTATACAGCGGGCGCTCAATAAGTACTTCGAAGTAAATTCCCTCTGCCTTTTTGTGGTCACCTGGAGTCTGTCTTTCGTCCTGCGTCCGCAGAAGGTTTTTGTCTGGTCCTCAGCTGTCTCTGACTCTTCGTGGGCCCAGACCCCGCCCATCTCTAGCCTTGGACCCCCATTTCTCCACTCTGACCCCTCCCCTGTAGCCCGGCCTCGCTCCCATCCCAGACCAGCAGACCTCGAGGCGCCTCCCCGCCCAGCCCTGCGACCCGGCCGGCCGCTCACGGTCGGTGTTCTTCAGCGACTGCTTCTTTTGCGAGGGCTTGGAGATGACCTTGATGAGGCGGCTGTGGAACGTTCCCAGCTCCCGGCCCCCGCGCAGCACCAGCCGCAGCACCAGCCGGAAGTGCTTCCTCTTGTCTGCGTCCGAGATGTACAGGGTCTTGGCGCAGCCGAATTCCTGCGGGGTTCCCGGGGGTGGGGTTGTTTCATCCCAGCCCTCCTCCCTGATGAAGCGACCTCCCTGTCATGTGACGTCCGCCCCATGGAACTTGACATGAAGCTGCATGATTCAAGCTCTGGGGCTCACTCACTCCCCAGACAGAACCCAAGTCTCCCGGCTCCTCCCGGAGCCCTGGCTTCTGCAATAGAGTAAATGAGTTTTCCAGCGCTAGGAAGACGCAAGAATGGGAGTAGCTACCGTGTGCTCTCACCCTGGAGTCCGGCTGCTCTTCGAAATTCAACTTCTGCGTCTCGGCGGCGCTGCCGGAGGCGCCGTCCAGCCCCATGTAACCGCAGACGGTGGGTCCGGTCTCGCCTGCCTGGTGGCCTGGAAAGGGCCGCGCACCGGCTCTCAAGCGCTCGGGTGCCCGCAAGTCTAGATTTCGCCGCCAGATGGTGCGCGAGACCGAGTCGAAGAAGCACCTAATTCCCAGCTCTGCTGGCCTGGAGCCCCACCCCACAGGGGGAGGTGCCCGATGGCCCGAGAGTTCACCCTCACCTTGACCCTGAACTGGCTTCACCCTCCAGCCGGGACCTTCGAGGTAGACACAGGGCGGGGGGCAGAAGAACCTGCGGAGACACGTAAGCATTTATCTATGCATCTCCACCTGACTCTCCTGCCCCCCTCAAAGGCAACACAAATCCAACAGAAGCGTCCATGCTCACCTTTCCTACCGCCCTCCCCAGGTTCTTTCTTGACTGTGAACCCCATTCACCTCCAAACCTTCTTTTCCCACTCCCCTTATTCAGACTATCAGCAAGTCTTGTCCCTGTCTCCAAGCACATCCAGAACCCTTGGCTTCTGGCCTCCTCCACGCCGGCCCCAGCGGCGGCAGTTTCCCTTGGACCTCGGCCTCTCCTTGCGCTGGTCTGTTTCCACTCCACCCCCCGACGTGCTCATACAGCAGTCACGGTGCTTTGTGTGTGTGTGTTTAAAGCATGTTACTCATCTTCTTAAAACTCTCCGATGGTTTAAATTCAGAGTCCTCACATGCCCTGGCCTCTGCTCACCTCTCCAGCTTCATTTCCTCCAACCTCCCTGCCTTCTCTACTCCCAGCCACTCCAACTTCACTGGGCCTTGGGAGGGCCAAGTTGGTACAGCCTCAAAGTCTTGGCATTTTCTGTTCCTTCTCTCTGGAACCTGCTTTGCCCAGATTTTCTCATCCTGGCTCCGTCTTCACATTCAAGTCTCAGTTCAGATGTTTCTTCCTTAAAAGACCTTTTCCCCACCTTGACCTTCTAGTGAGAGTACTCGGTTCTCCTTCCCCTTGGCTCTCATCAAAATCTGAAAATACATCCTTTGTTGACTTGTGGGTACTTTGTCTCTTTCACACCAGGGCGGTGACACCGCAGAGCGGGGCTGGGTTTGTCTTGCTCAGTGGCGTGCTCAGTGCCCAGTGGTGCCCAGAGACAAGCGCTGAGCGAGCCGTTGCCGAGTGCTAGAATGAAGGGCTGGGTCGCTGAGAAGCCGAGTGGGGACTGTGGCTTCTCAGGAGGTGCTGTAGAGGGGACAGTGGGGCCAGGGGGCTGAGAGCAAAGCTCAGGTAGACCAGCAGGTAGCCTAACCCTAAGTCCTCCCCAGGTTCTAAAAGACACCAAAGGGAGGGTGCGCAGGGGCTGGGCCAGCCCACAGAGGCACCTACCGCTTCTCATTTCCATAGGATTTCTGGGCCACCTTGGCATGGAGGATGCGCACGGTCTGTTCGCACTGCAGCTGCAGGCACCTGCGCACACCTTCCCTCAGGACGGTGGTGCCCTCCGGGGATGACCTGGAGAGAGGGCAGGCCAGTGCTCAGCGGGGAGCAGGAAGGGGTGAGGTGAGGGGAGACCAAAGCATGAAGGTTGAATGTAATGAATGGGAGGGAGGGATCAGCAAGGGGGAGGACTCAGGTGCGAGTCGTGAGCAAAACATTTGGTCTGTGTGGTGCTCGGTGAGCCCACAGGAGCCCACCAAGACCATGCATGTCCACTGTGGCATCTGTCTGGTCATCGCAGCAGGGAGCCTTAGCAGGAGGCCGCGGCAGCACGCACTGAGGCTGTGCTCCTGCGGGCCTTGGAGTGGAGGCAGGCATGTAAGGGTGCTTGGCTTCCTGCCACCTGGACCAACCTGCCCCAGGGGATCTTGATGTCAGGGGCAAAAGGCTCTGCTGGACCCCAAGACCAGGGTGTTCCCTTGCAAAGGCCTGGAAACATGGCCGGCCGGCCAGCTGGGTCCCCAGGATGCTGGGGGTCACTGCCGAACCTGACAGGGGTCATAGCAACCTCCCTCTCCGGAGTCTCCCAGAAGAGGCCTGTTGCCATCTCAGAGGTCCTTTCCTGGAGCTCAGGGCTCCACCAGCCCTGTGGGTGGGTGGTCAGGGGCACCGAGGAGCGGGTGGGGTTTCAGCTGAGAGTTTTGCTGGGTGAGGGTAGGCAGGCCTAAGACCTCAGCAACTGCAGACGGCTGGCCAGGGAGTGAGGGCGGAGGTGGAGGGAGCCCCGGTGGAGCCGGAGGCAGCCCTGAGGCAGTCGTTACCCTCTTGGCAGCCGGCGTCAGGATCTCGCCTCACTCCGGGAGGGCGCCCCCGGAGGCAGAAGTCCGGCAGCCCTCAGAAGCAGGGCCAGGCAGCCGGTGGCCGCTCCGCCCCTTGGGGCTCTCCTCGGGGAAGTGCTCGGCGGCTTCCAAGTATTCCGCCCGCCGTGAGGGAAGCCGCCAGCCTCCCGCGGCCGCGGAATTCCCGCCCCGCAGCTCGCTGCGGCTGCAGCTCCGAGGGGGCGAGAGCAGGGGGGCGCCGCGCTCACCCCGCCCCACCGTCACTGGAAGGGAGGGTACGCCCCCTGCTAGTGGGAGGGGTCGCCTCCCGAGCTCCCCCTTCCCACTCGCCAGCCCCGGGTTAAATGCGGCCGTCGCCTCTGCTCGCCCCAGCTGCCTGGCAGTCCCCACCTCGGGCACGCTGCCCGCGCCATTACCTGGTCCAGCTGCCCGGGAGGCTCCGCCCGTCGGCTCCGCTCAGCGGCCGCGCCTCCAAATTGTCCGGTAGGCTTAGGTGAGTCAGAGGGCCTGGGGGCGCAGAGGGGTCTGCGGCGAGGGGTGGAGGGAGGTCAAGCCAGAGTAGGCTAGGTATTTAACTCCCTGCATCACGACTATGCCCCCCCCCCAACTGACAGTCCCCAGTTCTGTGCCCAACTAACGAGGTCACCGAAATGGGGGGTACTTTCCCCTAATCTTTTCGCTCCAGGCACGCCCCCAAAATGTCATTCTTCAGTCAATTCTTGAAGAATTATTCAGCCCTACCCATCCCTGAGAGCCCGCTTCCCCCCCCACCCCCATTTCCAAGTCTTTTTAATGCCAGGATGAACCCCACAGAGACTGGGGGCCAGTGTCAGCCCTGCCCCCACACTGCTGTGTGACCTCGGGCAAGACGCTATGCTCTCTGGACCTTCTTCCTTCTGTGGAATGAGCGGGTTGGAAAGGGAGGAACTTTGAAGCAGTAATAGCCTTGACTTTCTAGGATTCCTGGGGTGGAGGTGGGGTGCCAGGTGAGATGCTGGCTCAGGCCAAAAACAGGATAAGGGGGGCATTCATCCAGTCTTGGGGACTCAGAGGCTTCGCAAAGACTCTTTGTGTCTCTACTCGCAATCTCCTGGAGCGCTGGCCTCAGCTGCGGACCACACTAGAGAAGGTCTGCATCCCTCACCCTCCACCCCCAGCAGCAGCTGGCACATCTGGTTTGGTCACCCTCCCGTGACAGACCCTGGCAGAGGGAGTTTTGTTCCTCTACCAGGCCTGAAAGGAGAAAGCAGAAAGGAGCCTGGCCGGGAAGGCCGCCTGGAGTGAGCTGCAGGCACCGGCCTTGCTCAGAATAGGCCTATTCACGGATGGGGGGTAGGGGAGGGGGCGGTTGGCCCCTTTGGCCAAGAAAGAGCGACAGGAAAACGGTGAAGGCAGCTTCAGCTTGGGGCACGGGGCGGAGGAGGGAGCAGAGGGAGTGGAGTGAATAGAAAAAAAGAGATTTACTGACTCTGAGATGCCAGATGTCAGCCCGCTCAGAGCTCAGAAGCAGGAAGGGAGGCAGAGTCCTTTGCAGTTAGCAAGGCCTCCTCCTTTGGCCTTAACTTTCCCTTCTGTACAGCGGGAGCCCTTTGTAATTCTCAAGGGGTGTCTCCAAGGGTCGCCGGTGGGCGAGCGCTTACCTGCTGCCTCCACAGAGTCCATGGCCCGGCTCTGTCCCTGCCCTTCGGGTAGTATACAGTACCACTGTCCCCAGAACCCTGAGCACCCCTGCTTTTCAGCCCTCGCGCGAGATATATCCTGTCCGGGCCTTATCTCCAAGGCCCCGGGGCTCCCGGGCCCTGTTTGCTCAGGGCAGGGGCACCTGCTTGGCCCATGTGGACTTCCCACGGCAACCTCGCAGACGCAGCCAGGCGCGGGAAGGCGCCCCCTGGCGGTCTCTGTTGAAAGCAGGAGGGAAGTGGCGGTGTCCAGCCGAGAGTTCAAGTGCGCGGTGGGTTTTCCAACCCCCCAACACCTCAACCCTGAACAAGGGTGCGGCTAGTGGTTGGGCGGGGCATGTCTGAGTGTGTGTGTGTGTGTGTGTGTGTGTGTGAAGGACGCCCACACACAGGAGCCTTGTGGGGGGGCGAGGTGAAGGAATGGCTTCCCTCGCTGGAGAAGGGGACCAGTATTTACGTTTTTCTAGGTAAACGGGAACAGTAAGAAATGTCGAAGACGATGAAGCGCCACAATACAGGAAAATTATTTAATACCGTGCTTGGCATTTGGAAAAAGGCGTTTTCTTTTTAAATTTTGTAATTTTTTAAAAGCTACTTTCGATTTACTTACCATTCTGCGATTTTACAGAGAAATTCCTTGCGTTTCCGAGCCAGCCCATTTAATGAAATTTTTTTTTTGGTGAAAAATTTCAAGAACATACACAAAAGTAGAGAGAAGAGTAAAATAACCTAATGATCCTCTCCCCCTCCACGTACCCACCGTCCAGAAAAAGAGCTCTGCAAATACTAATGTTTTGCTATTTTCCCTCCACCCTCCAGGCTCTGACATCTCCGTTTTCTGTCCCTCAAGAGCCATGAGGGGGTTTCTGTGCTGGCCTTTGGCCCTGCTACTACTGTTCCTTCTCCAGCCCTGGGAAACCCAGCTCCAGCGCGCAGGTGAGCTGCCGAGCTGCCGGGCCTCACCAGCAGGGCGTGGGGAGCAAGAGCTGGTTCTTAACCTCCGCGAGGAGGCCGCCGGGGAGAGGATCTAGGGCTTTGAAACCCGAAGGGGGCTGGATTTGCGTCAACGCTTCACCTCTTAGGGCCTCAGTTTTTTCATCTCTAGGACGTGGCTTAGAGGTAACGACTTGGGGCTTATGCAGAACTGCCCATTTGGCATTAAATTTTTAAAAGCAGTCTGGAGATTTCACATAAAAATCTCGACTCAGGATATCTTTTGAAAAACTCAGAGGCTGCTACCACTGAATCCGCACAGAACCCCTCCCCACCCCAACCCACCCCATCTTCCAGAGTACATTTCAGCTTCAGAATAGCTCTCTACACGGGCTCTCAGAAATTACGGGATGAGAATATCCGACCTGCATTTGCCTGGTTACTTCTGTGCTGGGCGCGGTTACACTGGACAGCACCAATTCACCCTGGGTTTCGGGCGGTGGGGAGGTCTCCTGGAGACCTTTGCTGACTTAGGAAATCTCCCTGATCTCACAGGTCCCAGGTGCAGCTCTGGGCCCCTCGATTTAGTGTTTGTGATCGACAGCTCGCGCAGCGTGCGCCCCTTCGAGTTCGAGACCATGAGGCAGTTCCTGATGGGCCTTCTCCGCGCTCTAGACGTGGGGCCCAACGCCACGCGCGTGGGTGTGATCCAGTATTCCAGTCAAGTGCAGAGTGTCTTCCCGCTCCGCGCCTTCTCGCGCCGCGAGGATATGGAGCGCGCCATCCGCGCTCTGGTGCCTCTGGCTCAGGGCACCATGACCGGGCTGGCCATCCAGTACGCCATGAACGTGGCCTTCAGCGTAGCGGAGGGCGCGCGCCCCCCGGAGGCGCGCGTGCCGCGTGTCGCTGTCATCGTGACGGACGGGCGACCCCAGGACCGTGTGGCTGAGGTGGCAGCAAAGGCGCGCGCCCGCGGCATCGAGATCTACGCGGTGGGAGTGCAGCGCGCCGACGTGGGCTCCTTGCGCGCCATGGCGTCGCCCCCGCTGGACGAGCACGTCTTCCTCGTTGAGTCCTTCGATCTCATCCAGCAGTTTGGCCTGCAGTTCCAAAGCCGGCTGTGCGGTGGGTCAAGGGGGCGCCGGGGCACGGCTCGGGTGCTCCGGTCCCCTCTATATAATTCCCGCCCATTCCCGGTGGCCCCGCTCGCGACAGCTGTCGCCCCGCCTAAGCCCTGGTGTGGCGTTGCCCTGCCCCCCGCAGGCGGTGTATAACTTCAGTGCTGCCATCTCTGCTTAGGCTTCGCGCGCGAGCAGCGCCCACCAGGATGAGGTTTGCCAGGCTCAGCGTCACCCTTCAGCACCGCGGGGTGACCCAGGCAGCGGGGCTGCACAAACCCGAGAGCAAGCTCCCGCCCGGAGCCCCGCCCACGCGGAATGACCCCGCCCACTCTCGTTTTGGCCCCGCCCACAGCGCTGTGCACCGCTAGTCACACCCTGAGTTATTCTGCTGGCCTTGATTCCGAACCTCTGCCCCTTCTCTTACCCCTGCGTAGTCCTGTTCCAGCCCGTTGACACATCTAGCCCGGGTACCCGCCTCTGAGCGTATTCACAGGGGCTACTCAGGCCCTCTTGTTTCTCGAAGCCTCTTACTTGGATTGAGCAGTCTTCCCCCTAGGCCGTGCTTGTTGTAGTCCACCTCAGGCCATACTTGAGCCTGGCGCCTGCCACTTGTCTCTTGTTGGCGGGTTCTGTCCGTCTGTCCCCTGCTGATTCTAGTGGTGTGTGTCCTCAGGAAAGGACCCATGCGCTGAGGGGAGGCACGGCTGTCAGCACCAGTGTGTCAACACCCCCGGCTCCTACCAGTGCGCCTGCAACCCCGGCTACCAGCTAGCAGTGGACAACAAGAGCTGTTTGGGTGAGCGCTGCCCTTGCCCTGCAAGTCCACCGCTCCTGACCTTCTGTGGTCCCCATTGTCCCAGCACCAGACCAGTGAGTCTGGAAGGCCCTTGGAAGTAAAAGCCCAGCTCCTGCTCTCTACACCACTCCGAAAGGGGAGGTATTGCCTGGGCTCACTCAAGTCCTTGGTGGGGCCAATGTAGAAATGTTGAGCCTGCAATTATGTGTGCTTTTTTTTTTTAAGATTATTTATGCATACAAGGACTGGGGTATAGGCCAGAGTCCAGGGAGGTGAGAGGGTTCATCAGAGACAGAATGAGGAGCAGAACAGGCAGACCGACTGAAACACACTGCTGAGGGGAGCAGCGGGCAAGGCAGGAGAGGTCTGCTGCGCTATGTGGGTCCCTTCCTGGTCGGCAGCAGGGATCGAACTCATGCTGCAGTGGCTGCGGTTTGCTTCATAGTGCGTTGCTTAACCCACTGCGCCACCAGGGAGACCCAATTATGTGTGCTTTTTATACCCTTCCCACCCCTCTCCCAGGTTGGTCTCCTTCCATATACCTCAAACTTGTTTGTGTCTTCTCATAGGCACATCTTGACTGCTTCTGTTACTTAAACACTGCCTGAGTCCTCAGTTAGGGTTTACACTACCCTCATCCTTGCTCTCTCCCCCACCCCCAAATATCAGTCATTCCTGTTCCTGCATCTCAGCATATTCTTATGGGGCTGTCCACCTCGGCTCTCTGCGCCACTCCTTTCTGCACCTGCAGGTTCTTCAAAGCTCTGGTTCTTCATTTTTGTTTTCAGAAAAGTTAACAGCACACAATATCTGGCTTGTACAATTGGGATTTTCTTTTGTGTGTGTGTCCTCTCTTTTGACCATAGTTGCAGCTTCCATTTGTGCTGCCAAATTATCATCAGATGTTGTGGTTGGAATGTTATATACATCATCTTCAACCTCATACCACCTGGGAAAAGAGGGTACCTGATTCCAACAACCCCGCTGTCCGCTTGTTTCTAGAAACTTAGAAACGTTTGGCATGAAGCCCCATTTGATGTCTCATGAACATTCAAATCTCTTCCCCGAAGATCCCTGAGAATTCCCCATGTGTAGTCACCTCTAGCTGTGAACTTTTGCTGAATCCATTCAATTTGTGGGTTCTCTCTCAATTTCTCAATCTACAATGCTCTTCTGGTTCCATGCATATAACTCAGCCTCGTCCTTGGTTAACACGTGTGTGCACACAAGGGTATGTGTGGACATATGCAAATGTGCTTATGTCCATTTTACTAAAGATGATGTGAGTTATATATAAGTTATAACCATTCATGCACAAAGAGATGTTCGTCATTTATAGTTGAAAATTAGATACACTTGTTTCTGAAAGTCCTCAGTCAGCCCACTATTGGGGCAGGGGTTTTCTCTGGTAACCTCAACTCACAGTTATTCATCTTCACACTCTCCTGTGCCTCCCCCTCTACTCCCATCTCTCTCTCTCTCTTTTTTAAAAAGATTTATTTATTTATGCACACAAGAGCTGGGGTACAGGCCAGAGTCCAGGGAGGTGAGAGGATTCACCAGAGACAGAGTGGGGAGCAGAACAGGCAAATCGACTGAAGTACACTGCTGAGGGGAGCAACAGGGAGGCAGGAGAGGTCTGCTGCGCCATGTGGGTCCCCTCCCTGGCCGTGGGTCAAACTTACACTGCAGGGGCTGCGGAAGCTCCACAGTGTGGTGCTCAACCCCTTGCGCCACCAGGGAAGCCCTTGGATGGCACTTTCAAATCTCCAAGACACTCAGCAGGGCAATAATTCTCTATCCTTCTCAGAAGGAAGTTGCAAATAGCAATTGCTCTCTTCCATTGTATTCCCATTTTGCAGACAGGAAAGTGGCAGAACCTGGCCCTTCATTGTCAGTCAGTGAACATCACGAGGGCAGGGACCCTGCTTTCTACAACTGTGGAGTCTTATCGTTATGCCTGGCTCAGTAGGGGCATCTGGGATGCATCCAGGACTTGAATTAGGAGACTCACCTGGCCTGTGCTTACAGAAACTACAGATGCCTGGGTACCACCCCGGAGTGATTAAGTAGGATCTTTGGGGTTGGGCCCAGACATAGGTGTTCTTCTAAGGCTGCTCGGAATTTGTGCTGTCAGCGCTGAGAAGTACCGCCCCAGGCATCTGCTGACCTCACCTCTTTTTCAGCCATCGACCTGTGCACTGAAGGGATCCATGATTGTGAGCATCACTGTGTCAGCTCCCCAGACTCCTATTTCTGTCGCTGCCACGCTGGCTTTGTACTCCAGCAGGACCAGAGGAGCTGCAGAGGTAAGGGATCACCCCAGGCCTCAACTAGCACCCTGGACTGAGGTCTCTGACGGCTGCAATCCTAAGTGACATCTTGTGGTCTCTGCCTTCCTATCAGCCATCGACTACTGCAGCTTTGGGAACCACAGCTGCCAGCATGAGTGTGTCAGCACATTTGGTGGCCCTCGGTGCCGCTGCAGAGAGGACTATGACTTGCTGCCTGATGGCAGGAGCTGTCAGGGTGAGGAGGGGTTGCCTGTATTTGTGCTGAGGGACAGGGGATCTTAGCTGGTGGAGTCTACCCTGAATCAACACGACCTGTCTTTCCTTTAAGCGCGGGACCTCTGCAATGGTGTAGACCATGGATGTGAGTTCCAGTGTGTGAGCGAGGGCCTCTCCTACCGCTGCCTGTGCCCCGAGGGGCGGCAGCTCCAGGCAGATGGCAAGAGCTGCAACCGTGAGTTACACTCGGAAGGGTGTTCTGTCTGCTCCTTGCCCACTGCCACGTTCTGAGCATCCTTGGCTTGCTCTTGCAGTGCGTTGCCCAAGGGTGTACGTGTGTGTTTTGAAGATTTTTTTTGAGGGGGTGTGCCATGCCCTGCTTCTGTCTCTTTCTCCTTAACCCTCTACCCTGCTGCCGAGACTAATTTCAAAAATGCTTGTTTGATCACATTGCTCTCTTGCTTAAAGGTTTCTGTGGCTCACCACTGCCTACAGAATCAAGATCAAAGGTCTTATCCCTGGAGTCTTTCCATTGGTGGTGAATTTTAGCGGACAATGAAGTCAAATTAGTGGGTCACAACCAACATTTAAAAGAGAAAAAGTAGAATTTGCTGCATTTATAAAGAGTAAAATGAAATGCAATTTTCATGTAATTTCACAATTATGTGAAATGTAATTGTGTATGAGTACATGCAGTATGTCATGGTGTATTGTTGTGGTTAATATTATTTTCACTGTGGGTTGTGGTAAAAAATTGAAACCACTGCTTTAGCTCATCATAGTCTGACTTCAGCCAACTCAATCAGCCTGTGTTCTGCTGTGCTAGAACATTTCAGCTGGACTGGACCACCCATGGACCTCAGCTTCCATATCTCTGCACTTGCTACCCTCACCATCTAGAATGTCCCTTTCTGCCTTGGCAATCAAGTATCACCACCTCCACCTTGCTGCTAAGACTAATTTCCTCCTCAGCAGCTTCCCTCAGCAATTCCAGGAAGGATGAGTTCTTCCTGCCTTGGAGTCCCTGCATGTCTCTCAATTCTAGCACTTTCCTTGATTGTGGCATGTGACATGTCTGACTTCTCTGCCCTGTTCTGATTTCCTTACAGATCAGAATTATGTTTCTTCCTGTTGAACCCCCTTCAGGGTCTAGCAAAACCCCTGGCTCAGACCAGGGGAGGCAGCATTGTAGAGTGAGTAGAGTGTGAGTTTTGGGAGACAGAACTGGTTTTAAATCAGCCAACAATTAGCTATCTGGACAAATGCACTACCCTTCAGAAACTCAGATTATTGGGAAGATTGAGGGACTATATATATATATATATGTACAGTAGTCCACGCTTATCCATGATTTTGCTTTCTGTGTTTTCAGTTATCCTTGGTCAATTGCAGTCCCCCCAAATATTGCATGCAATAAGATATTTTGAGAGAGACTATATTAACATAACTTTCTAAATAGTGTACCGTTGTGATTGTTCTATTTTATCATCAGTTATTGTTGTTAATCTTTTACTGTGCCTAAATTCAACTTTATTGTAGGTATGTACGTATTAGAAACAACACAGTATTTACAGGTTCAGTACTGTCCTGGGTCTCGGGTACCCCACCCTCTAGGGAACATAGTCCTTGGGATACCGAGGTTTATTGCAAAGCATTTAGCCAAGTGCCTGGCACATGGTAGGCTGTCAAAAGTGTCTTATTTATTATTTTGCATACTGGTGTAGTGTTAAAAAGTCTGTCTGACACATACTATTGATAATCATCATTAGGCAGTGACTGGAGTTGTGGCTGCTGTTTCCCTCCTCTTCACTCCCTCCTCCATCTCCTGCTCCTCCTTAAAGTATTTTTGAATTGCCTGACCTGTGCTAAGCAGGCAATGAATGGCAAGGTTGTAGAGATGGTGGATGCTGACAATCACATTAGTATCATTTAACACAGTGCCTGGCACAGGAAAGACCGCACGAATGGCATTGGCTATACAACCAGTGTTGGCGAATGCATGATCAGGTGGGCACCTTTTCCCTCGCCAGGGTGCCGGGAAGGCCACGTGGACCTGGTTCTGCTGGTCGATGGTTCCAAAAGCGTGCGCCCGCAGAACTTCGAGCTGGTGAAGCGCTTCGTGAACCAAATCGTGGACTTCCTGGACGTGTCCCCCGAAGGCACTCGCGTGGGTCTGGTGCAGTTCTCCAGCCGCGTGCGCACAGAGTTCCCGCTGGGCCGGTATGGCACCGCGGCGGAGGTGAAGCAGGCGGTCCTGGCGGTGGAGTACATGGAGCGCGGTACCATGACCGGGCTGGCCCTGCGCCACATGGTGGAGCACAGCTTCTCGGAGGCGCAGGGCGCGCGGCCTCGCGCTCTCAATGTGCCTCGCGTGGGCCTGATCTTCACCGATGGCCGCTCCCAGGATGACATCTCGGTGTGGGCCGCGCGCGCCAAGGAGGAAGGTGGGCTTCCCACGAGACGAGATGCCTTGGGTTGGGGCTGGCTGGGTGGCGGCTTTCCTGAAGTGCAGGGCGCCCCTGTGCCCTCGACCCAGTAGGCATCGTGATGTACGCCGTGGGCGTGGGCAAGGCTGTAGAGGAGGAGCTGCGCCAGATCGCGTCCGAGCCCGCCGAGCTGCACGTGTCCTATTCCCCAGACTTCAGCACCATGGCACGCCTGCTGGAGAACCTCAGAGGCAGCATCTGCCCGGGTAAGCGCGGCTGTCTCGGGGCCCGCCCCTTCTCTCTTAGCTCACTATAAACACTGTAAAGTATTACCTGCGCCATAGATTGGAAATGGCACTCTCCAATAAGGTAGTCGCTGGCTCCATGTGCTCATTTCATTTAAATTAACTAAACCAAAATTTTAGCTCTTGTGTTGCACTGGTCACATAGCAGATGTCAAGTAGCTACTTGTGACTTGAGGCTGTTGACCTGGGCAGGGCAGATATGGGACATTATTTCCCGTCACTGCATAACGTTTTATTTGGAGAGAGCTGCTGAGGACACTTGCTTCTGCAGACCAGTGGCCTCAGCATCACTTGTGAGAGTATTAGATGTAGGGCCCCAACTCCTTCCCCATTCTGAATAAAAATATGGCGACAAGATTCCAATGAGAAACCCTCTAAGTTGTGTACATACATCATAGCAGCCTCAGCACCTCCGAGAAATAGGTTCTCTCACTGTGTCCATTTTACAGATAAGGAACAGGCTTAGAGCACTTGAATGAGTTTTCCAGATTCTCAGCTATGAGCTGCCACTTGACCCACGTCTGTCTGAATCCAAAGTCCATACACCCAGTTACAAACCCGGTGGAGGGGGAGCAGAGAGAGTGGGCCAGGGCCAGCTGGTCCTTCTGCAAATTCTCATTCCTCTGGCTCTCTGTGGCCCCTGGCAGAGGAGGGCATCAGCGCCGGCACAGAACTTCGGAGCCCATGCGAATGCGAAAGCCTCGTGGAATTCCAGGGCCGCACGCTGGGGGCGCTCGAGAGTCTGACGCAGAACCATATCCTTTGGGACCAGGGCCGGGACTGCGCGGAGGGCGAAGGGCGAAGGGATCCTCGCCAACCCCAGGGGTTTCCTTAACCGCCCACTGGCCCAGCTGACCGCGCGCCTGGAGGATCTGGAGAACCAGCTAGCCACCCAGAAGTGAAGGCCGCAGCTGGTCCGCACCCGGGCTGGGGCGCATTTCTGTGGACTGTGCCGCCCCTCGTAGGCCGTCGGGGCGCTGGGACCCGGCAGAACCTGGGTCCCTCGGGCTTGGGCTGTCGGGGAGGAGGCTCTGGAGGGCTCCCACTGCTGTGTTGGAGCTGACCTCGCCTGGACCAGGAACCGGCCTGCGGGGGCCGGGGAGGGGGGAGCGCTGCGCCCGCACGCCCTCGTTGCGTGCTGCGCTTAGTTCTTTATTGAATTTCGGTTTTGATTCTTTTCCTTAAAAAAATATTCTGGTTTCCACGGGGTTGGTTTGTGGGTCTTGCCGTGCCGCCAGGGGGAGGGGAGGGCAGACGGCGCCCGCGCTAGCTCAGTGGCGCCCGGGCGTCTCCTCGCAGAAAGGAGCATTGTCCGGGGGTCGAACTTGGGGGCTGGGGATCAGGCGCTGCTTCCCCCTCCTTGTTTATTCAGCCAAGAACAGATGGCTCCTTATTCAGGTCTGGGGAAGGCAGGGCTACACCGGAACTTTTGGGGTTCGAGCAAGTCTGCGCCCCTCCATTCCTCACCAGATAGGACACTTCGCCTGCCTCCTGGTGTGCCCAAATCTGGCACAAAAGCCACTAGAATTGGGAGGGGGTGGGGGTGAGTTGACAGGACGTTCAAGCTGTCGTTGAACCTCTAAATGGACAAACTGGGGGCGAATAGGTGAGTGTCACCTGGATTTTATCTCCTTCCAGGGCTTTGAAGGAAGAGGAAATAAAGGTGGGGTCCTCTGATCCAGACCTGGCCTCTGCCTTCTCTGCCTGTGCCCTATCATCTGTCCCCTCTCTGAAAAACAACCGCTCTGCCTCCACACAAAAACAAAATAAAACAAAACAAAACAAACAAACCACCCGTGTAGTGCTAAGGCTGCAGGCACAGGGCAGGTTCTCTGTAGATTCAGGCAGAGGGTAAAGGAGACTCCTGGAGCCCTCAGTGGCTTGCAAGCCAGCAGGCTGGCAAGGCAGGGGGGCTGGGGGGGGGAGGCCTGGTCAGAACCTTTACTCTTTCTCTGGTGTCTTCTCACAGCCCTGCCTCTGTAGGCACTCATCCTCCGGGTAGCTGTTCCCTACCACCCTTATAGCCTCAGCCTCGAGGCTCAGGTGTGCTCACGCACGCACGCCCTCACCATGCTCCAGGTGTTCACCACCAGGCATGCGTGCCCCACACCCATGCTCTCAGCACCTCCTGCATTCAAGGCCGCAGGTGATAGCCACAGAGGCCAAAAGCCTGAGCGTCTTTGTTTACCCCACACCTCACTATCAGTAAAGAAAAAAATCAGTTCCATTTCCCAAATGCATGTAAAAATTGCAGAGTTTTAGAAGCTTTTACTCCTAGGATGATTTTTTTAAAAAAGATTTATTTATTTATGCATACAAGCACTGGGGTACAGGCCAGAGGTGTGGGGGGTGGTGAGAGGATTCACCACAGAGAGCCGGGAGCAGAACAGGCAGATCAACGGAAGTACACTGCTGAGGGGAGCAGCGGGCACAGCAGGAGAGGTCTGCTGCACCATGTGGGTCCCCACCCTGGCCGGCTGCAGGGCTCGAACTCGTGCTGCAGTGGCTGAGGTTTGCTTCATAGTGCGTTGCTTAACCCACTGTGCCACCAGGGAGGCCCCCTAGGATGATTTCCAGTCCTAGGCAAATATCTCTTGGTTTGTTTCCTAATCTGTAAAACGGGGATTGAAATTGTTCACCCAACAGTGATGGTGAGAATCCAGGAAGTTATTCTAAGGCATCTGGCACTGTGTCAGGCACATATTAGGCTTTTGATGAATGTAAAATGTTCACTTTTTAAAAGATTTATTTTATTTATTTATGCAGACAAGAGCTAGGGTGTAGGTCAGAGGTGTGGGAGGGAGGTGTGAGAGGATCCACCAGAGACAGAGTGGGGAGCAGAACAGGCAGATAGACTGAAATACACTGCTGAGGTGAGCAGTGGGTGAGGCAGGAGAGGTCTGATGCACCATGTGTGTCCCCTCCCTGGCTGGGGATCGAACACATGCTACAGTAGCTGCAGATAGCTTCATAGTACTGAGACTTAACCCCTTGTACCACCAGGGAGGCCGTAGCTGTTCATTTTTTTCTTATAATGATACCTAACATATTTAGTCTTTTTTTTTAAAAAGATTTATTTATTTATGCATACAAGCACTGGGGTACAGGCCAGAGGTGTGTGTGTGGGGTGAGAGGATTCACCACAGAGAGCGGGGAGCAGAACAGG
>JAGFMF010011599.1:808020-818319 GCA_019455555.1 Galemys pyrenaicus | reverse complement strand
CCCCCCCCTGGCCGGCAGCAGGGATCGAACTCGTGCTGCAGTGGCTGTGGTTTGCTTCATAGTGCGTTGCTTAACCCACTGCGCCACCAGGGAGGCCCCTAACATATTTAGTCTTTGACATTAATTGATTTGTAGTATTTTCATTTTTTCCTAACAACAACCATGCTTGTTTTTACCTTTATGATTCCTGTTTTACACACGAGGAAACAGAGATACAGAAAGGTTAAGTAAGTTTCCCAAAGTCACATTGTTAGTAAGAAATCGATCTCACATTTAGTGGCTTACATAACACAAATTTATTTATTTATCTATTTATTTTTAAAAGATTTATTTTATTATGCATACAAGAGCTGGGGTGCCAGGCAGAGGTTCAGGGGGTGAGAGGATTCACCAGAGACAGTGGGGAGCAGAACAGGCGGGTCTACTGAAATACACTGCTGAGGGGAGCAGCGGGTGAGACAGGAGAGTCTGCTGTGCATTGGGTCCCCTCCCTGGCCAAGATTGAACTCATGCTGCTGTGGCTGCTGCACCTTGCACTATTACCCTTGCACACCAGGGAGTTCCCAACTCAAATTTACTAACTGATCGGTCTGGAGGTCAGAAGTCTGAAAGGTGTGGGCAGGATTGCATGCCTTCTGAAGGCTGCTGTTTCTCTGTCATTCCCTGTCCCAGGTGTCACATCTCGGGTCTCTGTTTTATAAGGACCCTTGTGGTTATTTTGGCTTGACCCAGGTAAGCCACAATAATCTGCAATTTCAAGCTCTTCAACTTAACCCATCAGCGAAATACTTTGCTTTGTTTGTCTTGTAAGTTCCAGAGTCTGGGGTGTGAACATCTTTTGGGGGAGGGGGGTTACTACTTCTGCTTACCACACAGGGCCTGAAGCCAGGCTAGGTGACCTCAGAGCAGGTCTGTCCAAGTACTTCTATGCCTGGCACCTCCCTAGATCTGGTAAAGAGAATTCGGGAAAGAAGAGGCATGACTGAATGAGGCCCCTGAGTGGGGAGCACTCAGGTGGGGGTGAGATGCACCTTATTGTAACTGTAGCAGAAAGAGGACCCTTCAGTCGAGAGGATGGAGTAAAGGGCAAGTATGGAGGAAGTTTCCTGGAGGAAGTGACCTTAGAGCCCGACCTTAAACCATATCTGCAGGGTTTACAGGTGAATGAAGCACGGAGGTGTGTGGTCAGGAGTGAGGGGAACAGGGTGATGGGCTGACTGAAGTCTTTCCTGGATGTGGGATCGGATGAGCTGACCACTAAGCACAGCACCTGGGGTGTGACATCACTGTCCACCCCTTTTGTTTCCAGTCGGGGAACCAGGTCTGGAGGACAGAATTGCTTGCCCCAAATCACACAGAAACTTCCCGGGGGACCAGGCAGCAAGCTGGGGGTCTGACTGAAATGCGGTTCTCCAGTTATGAGGGGGCCACTGAAAGCAAAGGCGAGAGACTGTCTCTTTCCTCCTCCCTGGCGCCGGCCAGGATTGCCTTCTCTGTTTCCTGTCTCCTTCGCTCTTCCCCTGCAATGTTCCCAGTGGCCACGGGATGGGGCCTGGACCTCTGATTTGGAGATGGGCCCCGGAGTCCTTTCGCTTGACATTTGACTCTCAGAATGACAGCTAGGCCGGTCCTTCTTTACAGACCCAGACCCTCCGCCCCCTCACTGGCAGGGGGTACCCCAGCCTGGAAGTGCCTTCAGTTCTTAAGCATTGGCCACATACTCCTGACTCTGCAGCCAGCCCTGTAACTTACCAGCTGCATGTTGGTATTCACAGATTTCCTCCTCACCTTCTTTCCCTTTTCTTCTTACCCCTCTTACCTTTTTGAGTAGGAAGGAATGTCCCTCATAAGGGTAGCTAGCGTTTGCTACTTTGTTTATGCTCTTCTCCCTTCGAAGGACCAGAGTCTTATAGAGGCCTCATCAGTTCAGTAAAAAAAGGTCTCTCAGCCAAAGAGCAGAAGTAAGACTCCAAGTGACAGTGGGGAGAGTGGCATTGCTGAGAAAATTCAAGTCAACAGAGCGCCCGGTATCTGAGCAGATGCTGGGCCTGGTCTACCTGGTGTCCAGACGAGGGGGGAGGCCGGTTTACAAGGGTTCCAGAACCTTCTTAGACTGGCACAGAGCACTTAAATTTGGGGGGACTCTTGAGTTTCATTCCTGGAGGAAACTCAGTGTCCTCAGTCTTCGTGGTTCCCTGGAGATCTGGAGGACCTGCAGGACCTCCTGCAGTGACTGGCAGAGGGGCTGTTTCTTTCTTTGTTTCCTTCTTTTTAAAAGATTTATTTATTTGGGCCTCCCTGGTGGCGCAGTGGGGTAAGCAACACACTATGAAGCAAACCACAGCCACTGCAGCACGAGTTCGATCCCTGCTGCCGGCCCGGGGGGGGGGGGCCCACATGGTGCAGCAGACCTCTCCTGCTGTGCCCGCTGCTCCCCTCAGCAGTGTACTTCTGTTGATCTGCCTGTTCTGCTCCCCGCTCTCTGTGGTGAATCCTCTCACCCCACACACACATCTCTGGCCTGTACCCCAGTGCTTGTATGCATAAATAAATAAATCTTAAAAAAAGAGAGAGGGGGTGAGAGGATTCACCAGAGACAGAGTGGGGAGCAGAACAGGCAGATCCACTGAAGTACACTGCAGCAGACGAAGCAGGAGAGGTCTGCTGCGCCATGTGGGCCAACTCCCTGTGGCTGGGGATAGAACTCACGCTGAGTTTTGCTTCATGGTGCGTTGCTTAACCCAGTGCACCACCAGGGAGGCCCGAGGAGGGGCTGTTTCTTACCCCAGGAAATGCACAGGAGCTGGGATGGAATGATGGAGGGCAGGCAGGACTCTTCTCCCCCTAACTCCCCCTGACTTTCGTCTCTCTGTGTCTTCTGGCTCTTTTTTCACCATGATTTTTGACCTTTCTGTCCTGTTCTAAGGCACAGCCCTCCTAGTTTCTCCAGCTGGCATAGCTTCTGTCTGCAAGGGTAATCAACTCTTCCAGTTCTTTGAACCCAAAATTATGAGCAAAAGACGAGAAGAAAACTAGGGATTACAAATACCTGCAACAGGCCAGGGCCCTGCCCTATCTTGTACCTGGTCTAGAAGGGAAAGCCAGTGTCAGAGAGCCAGCAGCCCAAGGCCACAGAGCTAGGATTTCAGCCAAGGTGTCCCTGATCCCAGAATAGCTAATTGAACACATCAGTTCTACCCTTCCGTCCATCAGGTCAATGTGGACTTTAAAAAAACCTAAAACACTAGGAAACTTAAGGGGTAGACAAGAGCATGAGAAACAAGAAACGAGGGGCAGAACACCGGTTCTTCTGGGGGTATCTCACGCACGCTGAAAACGCTCATGTTCATAAGTCACTGCTTCTGTGCTTCATCCTGTCCCAGGTCATCCCACCTCCATCCCACAGCCACCTGCTCTCTCCTTGATTCTTCAAGCTCAAGGTGGTTCTTCTCCCTGAGTTGCAAATATAACTTGTGCTGCTCACCTGGGTCTCTCACTGTTGGGGAGCACTGGGGAGTGAAGTTCTTCCAGCAGTAAGGCTGGGGGTGGCTAACTTGAATGAGGAACTAAATTTTCAATATTCATTCATTCATTAAAGTGCAATGGGCCCAGTGGCTTCTGATGGCTGAACCAGACAGGGCAGGCATGGGGAACCCAGAGAAGGGAGAGGTGACTGTTTTGGATGGGGTGGTCAGGGAGGGTGCTATTTGAATCGAGGTTCTAAGGAAGAGAAGAAGGTAGGCTTCCAGTCTTGGGGGTACTGAGGGTGGCGTGCAGATGCAGGGTCCCAGGAAGGAAAAAAGGCCAGTGAGGCTAGGCTTTGGCGGGTGGGGCTGGTGGTGGATGGAGGGGCTGCGGAAGCTTGGGCCTTGGCAGGCTGTGATGAGGGCACCCAACAAGTCCATGACCCCACTTCGTTTGCACCCCTGGGCTTCGGGACCAATCATGGCTGCCGCTCCGGTATCTGCCTCCTTCCCAGTCAGGAATGCGGGGAGGCTCAGAGGGGACCTGATGATGTTCAGACGCTTCCGAAATGGTAAAACGCTGCCCTTGGGAGAAAGGCCCCGACAGGAGCCCCGGAAGCAGCAGGAGCGTTGCCGGGAACTTCGGGAACTTGCTAGGAACGCAGGCGCAGGCACGCACACTGGGGTTCCACCTGAGAGCTGCCCTTTCACAGCTGGGGGCGGGACCAGCCGTCTGTGATTGCACCAGCCCTCCAGGTGGTGGTGATGCGTGCTCAAGTTTGCGATCAGTGGAGGGGTGTGTGTGTGTGTGTGCTTCTTCAGATCCCGATTCTGCCGCCGGCTGTGACCTCAGGCAATTTATTTTAGGTACTCTGTGTGTAGCTCTAAGATTCCCTCTGCCAGTGGGTTAGCATAAGGATTGAATGAGATGATCCCTTTAGCATTTTCAGACCTCAGCCTGGTTCATAGTATGTACAGAATGATTGTTTGTAAATAAACAAGATCCATGCCTGAGGTTTAATAAGTTCTGTGCCTTCTCCTTGGGCGATGACTTTTTTTTTTAAAAAGATTTATTTATTTACGCATACAAGCATTGGGGTACAGGCCAGAGTTGTGGGGGGCAGTGAGAGAATCCACCAGACAGAGTGGGGAACAGAACAGGCAGATCTAGATCGACTGAAACATGCTGCTGAAGGGAGCAGCGGGTGAGGCAGGAGAGGTCTGCTGTGCCATGTGGGTCACCTCCCTGGCCACGGCAGGGATGGAACTTGTGCTGCAGTGGCTGCGGTTTGCTTCATAGTGTGTTGCTTAACCCACTGTGCCACCAGGGGGAGCCCGGGTGATGACATCTTAAGGGACTACAGCAAAAGGAAAGGGACAGCTTCGAAGTCATTCATGACTGTGATGGTGCTGAGTCTACTGCTGGGTTCCTAACCAGATGCTTCTCGCTGGTGAACTTGGCTGACTGTCTTGGTTTCTGACCATTATTTCTATGAACTAGTTCCTATCTTTACAAGTATGCAAAATTCAGGGCTGGAGAAGCATATGAATAGAACAGTGTGAAGTAAATGTACAGTGAAAAGGGGGAAGAAGTGGTGCCTTCTAGAGTTGTGAAATAGTCTCCCTGGTATCCTTCTATTAGGGCCCTTTCTGTTTAGTAAGCCGGGCATGACGTGGCTGTTGCCTACATTTGAGAACTTGACCATTCCATCTTCATCATTTGTAAGGACTGCATAGTATTCCACTCTCCATGCATCATGTTTCAATTAGTCACTCCTTATTGGTGGGTGTCTGGTAATTTACAGCTATTCCACATCCCATAGACAGACAATGACATGCTTCTTAGGGTCTATTGTTCCACCCATATTACCCCATCTCTGACTCTCCTGATATTCACAGGCACACATTTGGGCGGGGAGTGATGTCATCCACAGTGTCACACAGTGCCAGGTACAAGCCTCTAGTTCTTTCCTGAGACAGGACTGGCAAAGGATTTAGAATACTAGAGAGCTCAGTGGGTCAGGGAGGAAGTAGAAGTGATTCTAGATAGAGGGGTGGGTGTGAACAGCCAGCCCGGTTTCCTAATGCTCAGCCCCTTCACCCAAAGCCAGGTCTTCCTTCACCTGGAAGGTTGGTCTTCATCATTTTACATTAGCAATGGAGAAAACATCTGCACCCTCCAATGCCTTGAGGGGGCTGTGACTTGCATGCTCCGACCTGTGGGTACTTGTATTGTAAGAAAGGAGGAGAGCAAGGGCTGAGCTTGTGTAAGGTGGACTTTAGGGCAGCCAACAACTCACATGGGTACTGAGCATATTTTGTATACCAGGCACCGCCACAGGCTCTTTATCCTGCATGACCCCGTGCAATTCTTGTGGCAAGTTTGTGAGGCTGGAATCATCATTTCCATTTCACAGATGAGTATCTGAGGCTCAAAGTCAGTGAACACCTCCATGTCCAGAGCCCTTCCTACTTCATCAGCATTGTCATAAGTGGAGGTTGGGGGCTTTCCCTTGACTCAATTATAGATGCCCGAAGATGAGGCCTAGGAGAAGAGAGAGGAATGGGGAAGGACTTCCAGAAAATGGGCAGCCCTGCATTCTGGCATTCTCCGTTCAGCCGCATTCTCAATGGTTGGAGGAGAGAGGGCGTCCAAGACAGCTGGTGTGTGCACTGAAGATGTACAGTGATAGCAACACTCCAGCAGAGGTGACTAATGTCATGGGTGAATCACAGTGCCATTTCCCACGTCTCATAGCTCAGCAGAGCCACACACCTGCCTGGGAAGAAGATGAGACAATGTGGCTGTGAACATATTACAGAAGTGAAAGCTCAGGGTTGCAGAGGGAGGATAACTTGACCTGGTTGAGTTCCTCCCAGTGCTGGTAGCGAGTCAGGCTTACTGGCCCCCAACCCTGGTTTTTGCTGCTTATGTGAGTCCTAGCTGAGAAGGGATGAGCATTGAGCTCTTCTCTAACCAACTGGCAGGCCAGAGAGAATGGGGCCTTAATGGGCTGAAGGTCAGCTGTGCCCTTCTCCAGCCTGAGGCTGCATGCCAGGCAGAGGGGTTTGGGCGGGAGGCTGGGATGTCAGAGGATCCGGTTCGAGTTGGGGCCAACATTGCAAGTCATCGATCTTCCAGGTCTCCCTGACCCCTGGCTGGCCTGTGGCTGATGCTGTTTTGGCTTTCTCCTGGACTGGGCTCTGCCCTCCGTTCTGTGTGATGTTCGTGTGTGTGTGTGTATGTGTGTGTCCTCTCTTGGCCAGAACCCTTGCTTATGCTGGTTTTCCACACTCTCCTTTCTAGCCTGGCTTGACTCAGCACCTCCTCTGCTTGAAGAAAACAAGTTCCTTTACGAAAAATAACCACAAATTCTGTGCTCCAGTCTGCTGGGGAAGGCAAAGGCCACCCTGGAGATGATGACCTGCAAGCGGGCATCAGAGGCTTCTCACCCGCCTTGCCAGGGAATGCACATTCCCAGCAGCTGCTCCAGGAAGACGGTCAGAGGGTGTGTCTGGTGTGGCATGGAGCCGGGTTGCATGCACGACTGAACAGCTAAAGCCTCATAAAACCTGGAGATTTGGAGGGGAAGTGGAGCGGAAACCCCACTCATCTTGCAGTCACCCAAGACAAAGCCTCATGAATAAGTTCCCTTGTTCATTAAAATTGGTACCTCCCGGTCTGGAGGGGCTGGGCTCTGTCTTTGGTCTCTCCAGGTGGGTGCAGGGTGGCTTCAGATTACACCCAGGATGCCCCTGGGTGGTGCCCCAACAGGAGCTTTCTTTTTGCCTCATAAATGTGTTTTGTTTTACTTATTTACTTTAATTTAGAGTAATTTATTTGAAAATCTTTTCAAACAGAAAAGTAGTGAACGAGAGAATTCTTACATCCCTGTGACTTAGAGTACATAACTTCATTTTTACTGACGTCTAATGGATATATAAATTATATTAGCTTTAGGTGCACAAATTTACAATTTGCTATGGGAATGTATCATGAAACTGGAACTAGTTAATGTTCACATCATTACCAGTTTTTTTCCTGTGATGAAACTTTTGTTTTTTAAGTTGGCAGCTTTGTTTTCATAGTCTATTCTTGGGGAAGATTTTCTGGTCTTTTTTTTTTTTTAATTATTGTATGGAAGAACTGGGGTACAGAGGAGCAGGGGTTGAGAGGATTCACCAGAGACAGAGTGGGGAGCAGAACAGGCAGATCTACTGAAGTACACTGCTGAGGGGAGCAGCAGGCGAGACAGGAGAGGTCTGCTGCGCCATGTGGGTCACCTCCCTGGCTAGGGATCAAACTCTGGCCATAGTGGTGATAGCGCTGAACTTCTGGTTCCCAATCTTGATCTTATCAACATCCTCAAAGATGTTTATAGTCTAGGATCTAAGCTCATCAGCCAGAAAATACAAAGGATGCAGGCCAAAGTCTACAGAGGAAACTTACACTTCACACCACACGGACATATACAACCTCATTCGCTCTTTACGATTCTTTTCATAAACAGACATTTTTGCCTCTGTTTTGCAGCTTAGTTAAAGGGAGGTCGAAAGAAGGGAAGTAACTTCCTTAGGGACCTGTTAACTGGTGATTGACGGAGTAGGACCTAGAATCAAGGCCAGTATAAACCAAGCCCAGAGTTCTTATCAATACTAGAGAGATTTCTAGTCTAGCGCATAATGCAATCATTCGTTCTAGGAGGTAACTTCCTTGGCCATGTTGCCAATACTCAGGTATGTCTAGAGCCTGTGCTTCCTGCTATTAAGGTACATGGAAAAGCCAGTGTGTCACACGGAAGGTTGCACAGTCTCTTGCAGACATGCAGACTGGAGTACAAACCACTGCAATTTTCCTTGGAATCAATTTTGCAATAAGGCCAAGAACTTTATAAATGTTGACTGACCCCATCGTTTCACTTCTGAGCATCTGCCCCAGGAAATACAGATTGGGAGAAATAGATAAAACAAGGAGAAAGTTTTGTGTGTAATGAGGTGATATTCATATCAAGAATAATAGGTAAAACTAGAAACAATTCAGCAATAAACTGCCTAAATAAATCACATCATTTATTTTTACTGGATAAAACAATATATGGATATAAAACTGATGTTTGCACTGCATGGTATTGGAACAAAAACAGACATGTAGACCAATGGAAGAGAATAGAAAGTCCAGAAATAAACCCACAAGCTTATGAACAACTAATCTTTGATGAAGGAGCAGAGAATATACAATGGAATAAAGACAGCTTGTTCAATAAATGGTGCTGGGCAAACTGGACTGCTACATGCAGAAGAATGAAACTAGAATACTGCCTTTCACCATGCACAACTCAAAATGGATTAAGGAATTAGACATAAGACCTGAAACCATAAAATATATAGAAGAAAAAACAGGCAAAACTTTAAATGACATACACCTCAATAATATCTTTAGAGATATAGCACCTAAAGCAAAGATAGTGAAGGAAAAGATAAACAGCTGGGACTACAGGAAACTTAAAATCTTCTGTACAGCAGAAGACACACTAACCAAGGGCCTCCCTGGTGGTGCAGCAGGTTGAGCACCGCACTGTGAAGCATCTGTGGCACAGCAGTGCGAGTTCGATCCCTGGCCAGGGAGGGGACCCATGGTGCAGCAGACCTCTCTTGCCTCTCCTGCTGCTCCCCTCAGCAGTGTATTTCAGTCTGCCTAGGCAGACAGTTCTATTCCCCACTCTGTCTCTGGTAAATCCTCTCACCTCCCACTACTCTGGCCTATACCCCAGTTCTTGTATGCATAAATAAATAAATCTTTAAAAAAATACACACTAACCAAAACAAAGTGACACCACACTGACTGGGAGAAAATCTTTGCACACAACACCACTGACAAGGGACTTATCACACAGATCCACAAAGAGCTGACCAAGACTATACAAAAACAAAGTAAACAATCCAGTCAAAAAATGGGCAAAAGAGCTAAAAAGATATTTCTCCAAAGAGGAAATGCAAATGGCCAAAGGCATATGAAAAAATGCTCAACTTCTCTTGTCATCAGAGAAATGCAAATCAAAACCACTATGAGATACCACCTCACCCCAGTGAGAATGGCACATATCAAAAAACGTAGCAACAACAAAGGTTGGCGAGGATGTGGAGAAAAAGGAACTCTCGTACACTGCTGGTGGGAATGCAAGCTGGTCCAACCATTATGGAAAACAGTATGGCGGTTCCTCAATCTACTAAGAATGGAACTTCCATAGGATCCAGCAATCCCACTCCTAGGAATATACCCCAAAGATACAAAAACACAAAAGAATACCTGCACCCCTATGTTTATAGCAGCACTCTTTACAATAGGCAAGACCTGGAAACAACCTAAATGCCCAAAAACAGATGAGTGGCTCGGGAAGTCATGGTACATATACACGATGGAATATTATTCAGCAATCAAAAAAGATAAACTAGACGCATTCGTAGGAACATGGATGGAGCTAGTAGGGATTATGCCCAGCGAAATAAGTCAGAAGGCAAAAGAAAAATACCAGATGGTTCATCCCCTAGGAGGAATATAAGGGAACCAAATAAAGATCAAGGAAAGGAATAAGAACAACAACAATAATAATAACAACAATAAAGACACAAAAACCAAAAAAGACAAAGACAAACTGGGGACACTTGGTGGGGAGGGAAGAGAAGGGTGGAGGGCAGATGGGAGCACGGGGGACTGAGGTGATGGTGCACTGGTGTTACAGTGATGGGAATGCATGGGGATTGCAATTCATGTCAAATATATGTAAAAAAAAAAAAAAGAAAAAAAAAGAAAAAAAAGAAAAAAAAAGAAGAAAAT